>SNQJ01S0061187.1:0-19424 GCA_010110895.2 Picea sitchensis | reverse complement strand
CGCAGCTTCTGCAGATCTGACGGTTGTCATCCTTTCGGGAAATTTGAATGGGATCCACCGGTCACTGGATCTCTGTCTTCCTTCTTTTGTGTAAACTCTTGCTGTGTGCGTTTTCTTCAATGTTGTTCCTCCTGAGCTTTTTACGTCCGAATCCCCAAGGGGTTTTATCCTTCATATCCTGCCATCTCCGCTATTGCACTTGCCATCAATGACAAGCATACGCTATTTGGTAAACATTTTCCAACATGGTATGCATCAATGCATGCAAAGAAGGATTGGGAGGGGTTTTCAGTCAAAATAGATTCATAATTTGTTATGAATCCAGAAAGTTGAAAGAGGATGAAAGGAACTACACAACTCATGATTTGGATTTAGCAACCATCATTCACGCTCTGAGGAAATGGAGACATTACCTCATGGGAAGGAGGTTTTAATTGAGAACAAACCATAACAGTCTAAAGTATTTGTTTGATCAACCAACCTTGAACGCTAGGCAAAGTAGGTGGTTGGAATTTCTCTGTGAATACAATTTTGATATCAATCATATAAAAGGGAAGGAGAATAAAGTGGTTGATGCACTCAGTAGGAGAGTACACTAATTACATGCTACATCCATTAGCATGTATCAAACTGATATAAAGAGCATAGTTTTGGAAGTTGCAAGTGCATACTTGTAGTACAGGGAATTGATAGCGAAGCTACATCAAGATAAGATGCCGCAAGGAATGGAATATTATAAGTTAGAGACTGATGGAATAATTATGTACAAGAACAGAGTTTATGTACCTAATGTACAGGGTTTGAAACTTACGATTCTAAGATAAATGTATAACGTGACTTATGATGGGCACCCTGGATATCAGAAGACTGTGGCATCAGTCAAGAGCCATTACTTTTCTCCAGGTATGAAGAAAGAGATTGAAGAATACATTGCTAGATGTATGGAATGCCAAAAGGTTAAAGTTGAGCATAGGCACCTAGCTGGATTATTGCAACCTTTACCCATTCCTAAGTGGAAGTGGAAGTGGGAAGTGGTGACAATGGATTTCATCACATGATTGCCCAAAACAGGCAAGCGGCATGATTCAATTATGGTGGTAGTGGACAAGCTTAAGAAAGTTGCCCATTTCATTTCGTTAAAGGCTACTCACAAGGCAATGGAGGTTGATGACATTTTTATGAAGGAAGTGGCATGATTTCACGGAATTTCCAAGACAATTGTGTTTGAAAGAGACCCAAAATTTACCTCAAATTTCTAGAAAGGGTTATTCAAGGGATTCGCAACAAATCTCAATTTTAGTACAGCCTATCATCCTGATTCGGATGGGTAGACAGAGCGGCTGAATCGAGTGATAGAGGACATAATGAGGATGTATGTGATTGACAAACCATCGAAATGGGAAAACTACCTACACTTGGTAGAATTCACCTACAACAATGGGTATTGTTGGGCCCGATATATGATCAATTTTATGACAGTTATTATACACTTTTGCCACATGTACATATGTGTTTTTCATATTTTAAAAGGATCTTTTTGAAGAATTTCATGATAAAATGGTATGATCGACACTAGGTATGTGTGATTCATGTTTAATGATTATACTGAGTATAATTCATCATGTTTTATGATTACCAAGATCTAATTCACGTTTTTTTGGTGTTACAGAGAAAAAACGCACCACATTTCTGCTTTCGGCACTTGATTCGGCACTCCTTCCAGCACTCGTTCCGGTACCTAATCTGGCACTCCGTCCAGCACCTCTTCCTGCACAAAAACGGAGGGTGATTTTGCGGCTATGGTATTCGTGGCCAGTGGGGGGGGAATCAGAGACATGCCTTTTGTTCATGCTTATCCTCTTTAGCTACTGAACTCTTGACAACTCAATTTTGGGTTGTTATGTTGGGTGATTATTGACTAGCTTTGTTTCGGCAGTTAGGGCACCATTAATGAAGTTTTCCAATTTTAGAAGTGGTTCGACCCTCCTTTGGTCGACCACTTGGTGTGTAAACATTATAAATACCACCGTGGTGGTTAGATAATTGTTAAGCAATAGAAGAAGTCATGTGTTAGAGCCAAAAATGATTTTGGCTCTGTTTTTGCATTTTTCAATTGCCAGAATTGTATATGACTGTGTTTTTCAAGATTTAATGGTGAAATCATTTTGTTGAGCTTGTGGTGTGCGTTTGAGAAGTGACCACAACTTGTTGGGGGGACCACCAGCAGTCTGGTAACTATTCTATGTGTTATTTATGCATTCCATAGCTTAGATGTATTTTTATTTCCTGTACATGAATTGTTCATTTATTTCTTTGTTATCTAATTTGTTGTTGTAGTTTAATTGTTTTAATTATCTTTTGCAGGTTAGTATGCAGGCTTGTTGTTAATATGCATTGATTTTATAATTAGAAACGAGTTTCCATACTCATACACTAACCCCATGTGCAATTAGATGTTAGATAGAATTTTATTTATGCTTTTAAAATCAAATTTAAAATAGAAGTTAAAACAGAGTAGAACAAAGTTTTATTGCTTGTCTTCTTTAACAAGGAATTGATGGATGGATAGGATTAGTTTCAATTTTTAATTATAGACTGCTTATTCCATTTTACATAGATCTTTCTTAACTAGTTGTTAGTTAATGTATTCGTTAGTTTATTTTTTATATGTCATGCTTTAATTTCTGTTTTAAGCATTTTCCTTATTACATTTTGAATTGTTAAGATAGATATAACATAGTTTCATTTCATGTATTTTCTTTCCTAGAATTAGATTGCAATTCTAATTCTTAGTTAATGGTTGAATGTAGTTATGAGTTTTTCTTATGTAGCATAGATTGCAATTGAATTTCATAATTATGATCTCGTTATATTGTTGATGGTTAATAAATGAATATGTAGGGTGATTGACAATTGTTTTAGTAATGGTTAAATTCTCATTAGATTGTTTAATCCATACCTTTCATTTTTCTATTGAGATTAGTATCGAGCTTATACCACTTGATTTATCTTTTGTTGTCAAGTGCCATCGATATATTATAAGACATCGAAGACACTCACACAACCACCAACACTATATTTGAGTTTTTCATAGGTTAAAAGATAGTTTCTTGTTTTCATAGGTTAAACATAGTTTCTTGCTTTTGTAGCTTAGGAGATAGTTTTATTGTTGTTGTAGGATAGATAGTCTTTTCTTTGATAGATTAGATAGTAGCTTGTTTATGATAGGTTCAATACTAGTTGTTAATTTCTCTTGCTTTCAATCAAATAGATTTCCTTTTATGAATTAGAGATAGTTTTGAAGTTTGAATTAAGAACATAGTTCACTTGCCTCTTAGGCTAGATAGTTGTTCAATGAGAATTTTTCATTTGATTATTTGCAGTAGAAGTTTCCTTAGAGTAGCTAGTTGTCTTTTTCTTAGTTGTCTATTTGCTTTAATAGGTTAGCTAGTTGTTTTGCTTAGTTTTCTATTTGCTTTAATAGGTTAGTTAGTTGTCTTTGCTTCCTTCTTTGCTTTCTTTAGTAGAACAGTTGCTTTCTTGTTTATTTACTTGCTTTCATAGGGTAGTTTCTCATTGAATGTAGGTTGGGAAGTTAAAATAGTTTTCTTTGGTTATTTTCTTATTGTTATGCTTGAATAGTTGCGTATTGCTTATTGTTGAGCTAGTTTGCTTCAAGTAGGGTTTTCTCTTGTTTTCTTAGAACTATCCATCAATCATTGGCCCAAAAGTACTTAGTTTATCTAGTTTAAAGTTACTTAGTAGGGTTTTCTCATTAGATAGTGTTTCTTTAGTAGATTAGCCTTAGATAGCTACCTTACTTAGTTAGAATATACTCCTACCATCCCTTCTACCTTTGGCATATATTTTTCTACAACTCTAAGTTTACTTACCCCGAGTTGACAATTTAATTGAGGGTTTTTAGTGTCTTTTTAGTACATATAGAACACCCACTTCTCAGTTTTTACACAGGTTTTACGGCCTTGTAGTTACAGGTGTCACTTTGATACCTATTTTTCACAAGTTCACCAAGCCAGAATTGTTGCACTTATGGGAAGTCACTTTTGGAACAAATTTTACAGAGGTAAAATTGTTGTTTTGCATGGTTTAAGGGATCAAGGGTATAATATACATCTCAAGGCTTCCTCACATGTCATCAGTAACCTCCAAAAACTCCAAACCCTCCAGTTCAAACTTAGAGAGCATGAAACACTGAGTTTCCATTTATGCCATGATAACATTGTCCTACAAGCCAAGATGAATTCTCTACAGCGTTAGGTTGATGATATTACTGCCACCAATAATAGTCTCTGGATGAAATTAAAACACCACAAAAATCCTAAGTCAAAATCCCTCGGGCAAGAGGGAGAAGCTTCTAAAGCTAATCCACCCCCTCCTTCGCAAATTTAGTCATAAAGGGCAATTTCTTTTTGTTTGCAGTGGGACCTGCAAAATCTTAGGTGTGGGGGTAATGTTGGACCCGAGATATGATCAATTTTATGACGGTTATTATAAACTTGTGTCGCATGCACATATGTGTTTTTCATATTTTAAAAGGAGCTTTTTGAATAATTTCATGATAAAACGGTATGATCGACACTAGGTACGTGTGATTCATGTTTAATAATTATACTGAGTAGAATTCATCATGTTTTATGATTACCAAGATCTAATTCACATTTATCTGGTGTTACAAGGAAAAAATGCACCATGTTTCTGCTTCTGACACTCCTTCCGACACTCCTTCCGGTACCCGATCCAGCACCTCTTCCTACACAAAAACAGAAAGAGATTTGGTGGTTATGGTATTGGCGTCCAGTGGGGGGAGAATCAGAGACATGGGTTTTGTTCATGCGTATCCCCTTTAGCTACTGAACTCTTGACAACTTGATTTTGGGTTGTTATGGTGGGTGATTATTGGCTAGCTCTGTTTCGGCAGTTAGGGCACCATTAATGCAATTTTCCAATTTTAGAAATGGTTCGATGCTCCTGTGGTCGACCACTTGGTCTGTAAACATTATAAATACCACCGTGGTGGTCAAATAATTGTTAAGCAGTAGAAGAAGCCGTGTGTTAGAGCCAAAAACGATTTTGGCTCTGTCTTTGCATTTTTCAATTGCCAGAATTGTATAAGACTGCATTTTTCAAGTTTTAATGGTGAAATCGTTTTTTTGAGCTCGTGGTGTGCATTTGAGAAGTCACCACGACTTGATGGGGGACCCACCAGCAGTCTGGTAACTGTTCTATGTTTTATTTATGCATTTCATAGCTTATATGTCATTTTATTTCCTGTACATGAACTGTTCCTTTATTTCTTTGTTATCAAATTAGTTGTTGTAGTTTAACTGTTTTAATTCTCTTTTGCAGGTTTGTATGGAGGATTTTTGTTAATATGCATTGATTTTATAATTAGGAACGAGTTTGCAAACTCATACACTAACCCCGTGTGCAATTAGATGCTAGATTGAATTTTATTTATGCTTTTAAAATCAAATTTAAAATAGAAATTAAAACAGAGTAGAACAAAGTTTTATTGCATGTCTTCTTTAACAAGGTGTTATAACCCTAATTTTCACCAGACATGCTTACCTGGCATCAGGCCATCTCAGATTCCTTCTTTGCTAAAACATTGTTGAACAACTCTTTAAAAAACCTCTTTTATAAGGGCCCACGCGCCCTACTCCATTACTGCACGCATGTACACGCTAGCTGACCTAAAACAGCTCACGTGTACCTACAAAAGCATGAAAAAAAGAAAGTTGCCAATGGAGCACACAGCTTTGGGTGAGTTAACTGAAACTCCCATCCATGCATGGTCGAGCGTTCATCCAAATACCTAGCTTCTTCTAGCCTATAAAAGAAGGGTTAGGGGTCCCATTTGGGGGAGGAGAATAATAGTAAGGAAACTCTACCCAATTGCACATTCCCATTGTCCCAACCCTTTAGCCATCCTTGTGCAAAGAGAGATATAGAGCAAAGAAGTTGGAGGACATTTGAAGAGGAGCCCAGGATCAGGTTCGCGGAGCGGTGGCCAGTCTCGACATTGTAAGTTGATTCATTAAAGTTAATAATAAAGAAATGCTTTTCCCGTCCCACTATATGAGTTCTTCATAGTTTAGTGAATATATGTTTGAATCTCTAACCCATTAATCTGTAGAACAAATGCATGTAGAGTTTGTTTCTCGTTTTTTACGAAGGTCATCCTTGGGAAGATAGTTGCTAACAAGCAATCAAGCATGAAGAAGGCTCAACATTGAACGTCTGGAACAAGGTATGTTCATTTAACCATGTATTTTCTTAAAAGAAATGGGGATTAGGTCTGGGATGATGGTAGAAAGTAGGATTCTTTCAGTCTTATTTGCATGCATAATATAACCCTAAATGATAGTCTGTAGGAGGATTTACCACCACAACAGAATTGGCAACCATACTGGGGAAGTCTCTAGGGTTCCTGGGAATATTTTTGGGTATTTTTAAAAGACTAGTTTTCTTTCATGTTTTTTGAAGTTTCTGCAAAGTCTAAGCTAACAGAGATTTTGGTCTTCCATACCAGCTATCTTTGTTTCTTTGCTTGACTGTATTTTTTTTCGAGACCCACAGACGTACACGTTGCCTGCATAAGGTATGCACGCGTGTACCCATGCCCTACTTTCTTACAGCCCGCGTGTAAATGCTAGCTAAAGAAGTAATAGTAGCGTGTATGATTCCATAAACTTTTTGAGGCAGTCATCCTCTTCCCTATCAAAATCAGTCATTCTCAGGGGTTTTCTAGAACTCTTTCTAGTCTTGGTTGTTTGTAGTCTATAGGTTAGGGTTCATCTCAGATTGGTTTGTTTTACGAATTTTTCCTTACATTGTTTTATTTTTCTATTAAAGAAAGTGTCTAAGCCTTCAAGAGATCTTGGTTCTCAGTATTAGTGGTCTCTTCCTGGTTTGGATTGCCTGTTTTTATTTGTTTTAGAGTTCTAGAGATACACACGGCCTGTATAAGACCATCACGTGTGTACACGCCCTCTGGCTCTACACAGCTCGCGTGCACACGCTTGCTGTTGAATTGTTAGCAGTGTGCTTGTGAAGGATAGTTTTTGTTGAGGGTGAGGCAGTCATCCTTTCCCTTGACAAGAGTTATTCCTCTCAGGTTTTTCAAATCTCTATCCTAGCAGTCAGTAGCTTAGCTTTGATCTCAACAATAGCTTTCTTTTTTCATTTAAAAGTTTTCATTAAAATTTTCTTTAGGGTTTTTAGACAAGTGTGAGAGTCATTTTTTAAGTTGCTAGTGTGCGATTTCTTGAAGTGATTCTTTACAATCTGCGATTAGGCCAGAAGTTTTTTTTGGTTTTTGACTTTTTGATATTTTTCCTTTTTGCTTTATGAGCATTCAAATAAAAAAAAAATCTTTCATTTCTTTGTTTGGTTGAAAAGTGTTGTTTTGCATTAGTAACCAGGGAAAAGTCTTTGCTTTCATAAGTTCTTGACAGTTTGCTTAGATCGAAAGTAGCTTGTAGTCGAGTGAAATATTGCTTTGAGTTTGCTGTTCAAAATATTTTAGAAAAAAATTTAAAAAATTTGAAAAGTTGTTGAAAATTTGCGTTAAGTGAAGGTTTTTGTTTCCATCTTTCTGTTCATTTTTACTTTCATATTTCAAACATCACTAGTTTCACTTTCATACCCTTTGACATAAGACAAGCCATAAAATTAATGCCAAATCTAAAATTCATTAGACTTTTATGTTTGTAGGGTTAACCAACTAGTTCAGGATTAGGGCCTTGGATTAGGTTGGAGAGGAAACTCTTCAAGGCCATTAAAATCAAACATTGGAGTCTGAGTTAGGGAGTGTCCAAGTCCAGTATCATGAAATTTATTTAGGACCCCCCTCTAACATAGGGGATAAACACGAGGTTGCGTGCGGAAAGGTAGCAGAGATAACCCCTCCAAAGCTAGACCAATCATAGTGGAGAACACATATAGAGGGCTTGTCTTGGGATTCCGTCGATTGCATTTGCCACGGAGATTCATGGGTCTCGAATCAATTCGAGGTCCTCAGTTTTATTCCGGACCACTTTCTCTCGATACCCTTGATAGGTTTCGGGCTCGATACCCTACTCATTGTGGTCTACCCGACTTTCGACTATACCCGCCTGGTGACTGTTCGCGCGCTGGCAACCTAGTTGCCTATCTTTTTTAGGGACATACATAGGTGACTGCGGGGGTATACCATGGTACCTAGGATAGACATCAGGCCACGCTTTGCAGAGTATACCCGGAGGGTGCTTTCGTGTTCGAGTTTCACTTGCACCAGTAAGTTGCTCTAGTGTTGGTTGTTGTAACTGTTCTTCCAATTAATTTAGTGTTTGCCTGTCTTATCTTATAGGGACTTTTTTTAGTGTGTGTTTCTTTTGACTGAATAGAACGCCCTAGAGTGTCTTTGATCTTCTCACACAATGGAGGATCATGAGCTCTGTCGGTCACGAAGGCTTCCTGGCCTATCGTCGATTACACTGGAGCCACCCCCACCACCACTAAGGCGAAAGCTAGACCAACAAGGGTCTTTTGAAGCGACCGGGTCACAAGAAATTGTGCCCGACCAACATCCAAAGGAATCGACCATTTTAGACCTTGGAGAAAAAGATTTTGGTCTTGTTGAAACCTCCACCACTAATCATTTGGCACCCACCATCGTGCCAGTTCATCCTTACGAGTGCCAGATAGCATCGCACGAAGCAATGGAAACAAATGTTGTTACTCCTTCTGGAAATTCTTCAATTCCCACTATGGTTGTCACCACGGCAGAGTTTCCACCTCCTAACCCACCGTCACCGGTCTAAGCCACCATGGTCTCGATCGCCTCTACATCGCACAGTGGTCTGATCCGGTCTCTGGCGGCGACCACAACCCCTTTCACACCAAGTGTGACAAGCCCTCCGTTCTCATACGGGATGCCTAGTTCAGGTACAAGTATTGTACTTTCCTACTCCACTTCACAAACTTCAAGTCTGGGGGCAGGGAGCTCTAACGTTCCTCTGCAAGGCCACATGGAGGGGCACTTCCTCTCCCTTCAACGCTTTCCCTTATGGAGGAGGTCATATCCCTCCTTCATCACCTTCGCTCAGTGCCACTCACTAGCCTTCCACCAGGCCGCCTGCACACTATAGTTTATTTGGAGCAGGGATTCAAGGACCACCTTCACATAATATGTCGGTAGGTTCGAAACCATTTTATTTGTTCAGTGCATTTGGTAACAACGCCTTCTTGTCTGCTACTTTACAGACTAGGGGAAATCCTGGTTTCAGACAACCTATTCCTATGAAGGGTACTATTCCTGCACAGGGGGCACACCCAGGAACTTCTTCAGCATTAGGGCCTTGGAATTCTTGGCAGGGATCCGTTCCCTTGTCATGAATGTCGATCTGGGATAATTATTTTCATAATCAATAGAACCCCGGACAAAGTACTATGCCTATCCCCATAGGACCGACATGGGGAAACCCTTCCCAAATTCCTTTGAATGTAATGCATGCCCAACCATCTATGTCCTATTTTGGAAATCAGTTGATGATGTCTCCTCACACGCAAAATCCATACACTGGCTATGGCCATGGATTTTACTAGAATCTGGGCTAGCAACCGAACATTTCCTGGCAACCTGGTGTGAGTCAAATTCCAGGTCCCTTTTTCCCAAGTTATCACCAACAACCCAAACTACCCTTCCTGGCATCTTTGCCTTTGCCAGACTTGACAAGGTTGTTGAATGACCCTGTCTGTCATGATCCACGTTGGCCTCCTATACCGACGAAGTTGCCTTCATACATCGCAAAGTTCGAAGCCAAGCCTAACGAAGATCCAGGAGATCATTTGACTACCTTCCATCTTTGGTGTTCATCTAACTCATTGAAAGATGACTCTGTACAGTTGCGATTGTTTCAACATACTCTCATTGGGAGTGTCGTGAAATGGTACATTGAGCTCGATCACTCAAGACACTCTTCCTTCGGAGAACTGGCAATGGATTTTCTAAACGATTTCCAATTACCCGTGAGATACGATGTTGGCACCAAATTGCTGGCCAATTTCTCACAAACAAAAGTGGACCATATCTCTGATCACATCCGAGAATGGAGATGTCGAAAGAGTTTAATTAAGGTACCAATCCCACTAGAATTCATACTCGAGTGGCTCCTTAAGTCTTTGGTGCCACAGTTATCCAAAGACGCCACGACGTCGGGAGTATTTTCTGAAGAAGACACCATCATGAGAGCTCAACAAATTAAGCTAATCTATTCTCAGTTTAGTTTATTATATCAGATCTTTCTAGATGTGCCATGCTCAATACTTGATAAAACCAGACAGAGAGCTGGACCATATGTCGATGGTATTGTTGGTTCAGCACAAACAAAGCCCGTTGAGCAATTGACGAAGCAGTTGCAGTGGTTGTCTATACAACACAAAGTGGCCATCCAAACTACTGTTTTGGCTGCTCCCCCTACCAAAACATTGGATGTACACACAATGCAATCGGCTAATCCAAAGGACACCCAACAACCTGAAGGAAAGAAAAAAAAAAGGGTAAGGGGGATAAAAAACCTACCGATAATGCTAGCGGTGACAACACTGAGAAACGGAAGGCGAGGTATCCATGCAAATTGTGCGCGGAAGACCACCTGGCCCATATATGTCCTTGGCTTGCAGAAGCCCAAAAGTTTGTGACATAGCAACAACCTGCTATGTTAACCAATCCATTTCAACATGGGCAAAATCTAACCCAAGCCTCTACAAGCACGGAAGGGGGTAGCCAAGGACCCTCTCCTTCTTCGAACAACCCCGCATCGGCAAATGTATATATGGTGAAGGGTGATGCTTTTATATTGACTAGAGCGCATGATTATAGTAAACCCAACACTTCTGAGAAGGGTAAAGAAACAGAACTCCCATATCTTCCTCTATAGATTGAGAAGACGTTGGGAGAAACAATGACACGCATCCCAAAAGGTACATTCAAAAAATCTTCTCACAACCCAAACACAAGGGTTGCCCAGAACTATTCTGCGATGGAAGATTTATCACAAACCCCTTGTGCGATGTGTTCTTTGGAGGTCCTCCAAAGTTGCCCTTCCTAGAGGAAAGCCTTGTTAACCGCTTTAGGATCTACTGAGACTTGTAATCCGGGTACAATCATGCTAGATACAACTGACCTAAAACCTTGTCTACCTTACCATGTTTCAGATAGTATTGGCTTATCCCATGAAAACTTTTACTCGGAATATATTCCACACGGTGGTTGATGAGGGCACCTCGACATGCATTATGTCGTTGGCATGTTGGAAGGTCGTTGGCCAGCCCATTTTGTCTCCGTCACCTACACTTCTTACTGCTTTCGATGGTCGTTTGTTTCAACCACATGGTATCATTCCCTCTTTCCCCATGCAGTTAGGAGGGAAGACCGTGTGTGTCGAGGTAGAGGTAGTCGATGCACCCCTCAACTATAACCTCTTGTTAGGGAGGAGTTGGACTTATGCCATGCAAGATGTGGTTGCTATAGTTTTCTGGGTCTTGTTGTTTCCACACAAGGGCCGTATTGTGACCATCGATCAATTGTCTTTCTCCAGACCTGACCCTTCATTGGGGGAATCCACGGTCCCGATGATTGATAATACTCAACCAGGCATGGTCAATGTAGGGGTTGGTTTGTGCCCATATTTGATGGGTACCTTTGATTACCCGCCCCCTCAAGGCGATATCAAGTTTATATCCAGTCACCATAGGGTTGAGATTTTTCAAGTTTCGTCATTCTGCACGACTTACTTCAACGATCTGTGGATACTTCCTTCCCCATCGACCACAATGGATGGGACAGGGCACCTGGGCATGTCCATGTCCTTGTTCGTAGCTGAAGTAGCATACTCTTTAGTCCAGCAAGATTCATCCAACACTGATCCAACTACTGCACAAGAGTTCGAACCACTCTAGAGCCTATTTGGGCTTAGGGTTCTCTCGCTGACACCGATTCATTAGACTTAGTCTTGCCCTCTCATGAATCTATAATTGAAGCAATGATTAGTACGGACAAACCCTGGGAATATCTTCATCACAGATCATACTTCCTCCTAGAGTTAAGCAGAATCGAAGCTGGAGAATTCACCTTGACTATGATAGCAGATAGGTCTTGTTCTATTAATCCCTTAGCTACACACGAGGTTTATGCTGAGGGTGATATGGAAACTATCTCCGAAACATTACCGATCAATATCTCCCGAAACCTTGGCATTGTGGAGAATGTTTTTGTTGGATCTGACTGCTCCCCGGAAGAGATTCAAATCTACACATATCTTTTTAAATAATTTCGCAGCGTTTTTTCCTAGTCTTACAAGGAAATGCCAAGCATCGATAAAAAATAGTTGAACATGAAATCACAACTTATCCATATTCCAAGCCTGTCTAGCAGAACATTCATCTAGTTAACCCCAAGAAAGTAGCAGCCATTAAGGTTGAGGTTGAGAAACTGCTAAAAACCGGTTTTATCTATCCTATCCATTTGACCCAATGGGTGTCAAACCTCGTGTCGGTCAATAAAAAACAAGGCACGATTCATGTAGGTACAGATTTCTATGATTTGAATAAGGCCTGTCCAAAAGATAATTTTTCCACACCATTCATCGACCAAATCATTGATGAATGTGCCGGTTGCAAGGCCTTCTCTTTCATGGACGATTTTTCAGGATATAATCAAATACAAATCAAACCCGAAGACCAGCACAAAATGACATTTATTTGTCCTTGGGGTACATTCGTGTATCGTAAGATGCCTTTTGATCTCAAAAATGCTGGAACGACCTTTCAGTCGGCCATGTCTTTTTCTTTCCATGACCTCAAGCATATAGTCGAGGCCTATTTACATGATTTAGTATCTCTATATCACAAGAGAACGGATCATCCCACACACCTCTGACTTATCTTTGAGCGTTGTCATTAATTCCGGTTTCACTTGAATCCAAACAAGTGCAGCTTTTGCATCATGACGTTTGTTAGGTTTCATAGTGTCAATAATAGGTATCATGGTCGATCCTCTCAAGGTTGAGGCAATAATTCAGTTTCCCCCCCCACACACAATCCTTCAACTTTAGAGTCTACATGGCAAGGCAAATTTTTTAAGATGCTTCATCGCTAACTATGTCGAGACACCAAGGGATTTATGTGCTTACTTAAGAAAGATGTTCCTTTTTATTGGGATGATGCCTCTCAATGCTCTTTCACCGCATTAAAACATGCACTCACAACTGCCCCTCTGCTCCGGCCACCTAACTATAACAAGGATTTCTTATTATATTTGGCTGCAGCAGAGTTAACCATTGGCATGGTCTTAGTTCAGGAAGATGACTTGTTCTCAGAATATGTTATCTATTACCTGAGTCGAGGCCTTGTAGGACCGAAACTCAATTATTCTCATATCGAAAAACTTGCATTGGCAGCAGTCCATGCTGTTCAACGGTTCCGACATTATGTTATGTTTCACAAGACCACCGTCATTACTGTTGTGAATCCATTTCAGTACATGTTGACACGACAGGTAATAGGCGGAAAGATCAGTAGATGGATAGTCGTCCTCTAGGAGTTTGACTTAGATTTCATTTTAGTGAAATCCAAAAAGTCACTGGTCTTCGCAAAACTTATTTCGGAACTTTCGGTTGAGTTAAGTGATCTTGTGCCCTAAGAGTCACCTATCAGAGGAGATATGTTTTTGATAACCTCCTCGGATCCCTGGTATGGAGATATACTTATCTATCTCCAGAATTTGAAGTGCCCCACCTCTGCTTCTCGTGATGATCATCAATGCATATGCCATCATGCTAAGAATTATCTCATACTCAATGATACATTGTATCAGAGAGGTGTAGACTACATCCTACGTCGATGTCTCACTCACGAAGAAGCAGTTATTGTGTTTAACGATTTCCATACCGGAGCCTGTGGCGGTCATTTGTCTGGGTTGGCAACAACCCAAAAGATTCTACGAGAAGGTTACTTCTAGCTGACACTTATCAAATATTGTATTGAATCAGTCAAGAAGTGCCACCCATGCCAAATCTTCTCTCTGAAGATGAGGGCACATCCCGCTCCCATGTTTCTTGTCATCATAGTTGGTCCCTTCACCAAGTGGGGGATTGATTACACTACATGCAACCCTCCTTTAGCAAGGGGGCACTGCTATATCATCGTAGCTGTAGACTACTTTACAAATTGGGTTGAAGCTATGCCAACGTTTAAAGATGATGGAGAGACTGCAACTCTCTTTTTATTCAATCAGATAATAGCAAGGTTTGACATCCCGAGGCAGATTGTCACTAATAATGGCAGTCACTTTCAAAACCAGATGATGACTGAGTTAACATCAAATCTTGGGTTATGGAAAGAACATTCATCACCCTACTACCCCCAAGAAAATGGTCAGGTGGAAGCTATGAACAAAACTCTTAAGACCATTCTACAGCGAACGATCAACTCAGCCTAGTCAAATTGGCATTTAATGTTATACTCGACATTATGGGCCTACCGAACATCTATTAATACTGCAACCAATTTCTCACCTTTCCAACTTGTTTACGGGCTGGCGGAAATCTTGCCTATCGAATGTCAGATCCCGTCTCTAAAGTTGGCAGTACAATTATTGCCAGACACTTCTCCACTTGAAGAACGGTTAGTATACCTTGAGCATCTCAATGAGTAGCGTTGTGATGTGGCCCTGGCCAATGAGGCTAACAAACATAAATTCAAGTGTCAATATGATAGGTCTGTTCATCCTCGTATTTTCTCTGAAGGCGACCTTGTCCTGGTCTATGACCAAGATAAGGACCCCTTGGGGGCAGGAAAATTCAAACCCATGTGGTTCGAAACTTTCATCATAAAAGAGGTTTTAAAAAAGGGTGCTTATTGTTTGGTTGACTTTGAAGGGAATGCTTTGGCGGAGCCTAGAAATGGGCTCTACCTCAAGAAGTATTACTCATAGGCAGGTCACCGTGGGTAACTTTTTGTAACATATGTATAGTCTTTGTACTATTACTTTCTAGTTCCTTTTAGTGTTATGGACGTGTCATTGATGTTATCTTTCATCACTATGGTAGATGTCAAGTGATTCCGAGGTGTTCAATGGATATGCAGACGGTGCTAGCTAGCACACTCGGAGGCTTGCCTCCGCAGCTTGGGCAATCTTTACACCTCAAGGCCAATTATTATCTTTCGGAGGTATATGCTTAGGTGACACCACAAACAATGTCGTTGAGTATAGTGTAGTTATTGAGTTGCTTCGTGATGCTTTGTCATTTGGTATCTCTCACCTCCGGGTCTATCTCGATGCTCAGTTGGTTGTGTCTCAGTTAAACAGAGTATACCGGGTTCATGATCCTACTTTACACCGACGATTCCTTAGGGTATGTCTCTTAGAATGAAACTTTGATTATATTACATATTTTCATGTTCCTAGGAGATTAAACCAAGTTAGAGATACTCTAGCTAATCAAATTTTAGATTGGCATCTTGCACACATATGAAAGAACATTCACATAAACATGTAAATACATTTTTTGCACACATGATCCATATGACACAAAAGACATAGAAATCGATATATAATATCATAAAGTAACCAGAGTACACAGATGGATGCAAGGGCCTCAAAAATATGAGCAATAACGAGTCACGGGGCTTATGCCCTCAAAAAATATATACAAGTAGTGCTTGTGGCACATGAAATTTCTAACTAAGGTCAAGGCCTGTGGGACCTATTATACTGAGCCACGGTGTTGGCTAAATGCTGAAACAACCGGACCCATGTCTGTGGTGCCCCCACTACATGAGGCTGCATAGATGGTGGTAGGTACTCAATCTTTTCCATAGGGACCGTGATATTGAGTGCAGTAAAGTTCCACTCGACTCGTCTCAATACCCTCTCAGCCTCCCTGGCTGGAAGATCTCCTGCTACTGCTGGTCCCCCTGTGGCGGCAAGTGCATCCCCTGGATGAGGATGATGCCTTTTCCTCGCATAGTCAGCCGGTCACATTGGTCCCACATATGCACACAACAAACACATATCCATCAAATACTCTAGTATAACAAAAAAATGATATATATAACAAAAACAACATAAAAATTACATATGTTCAACAAAAACAAAATGATGGAGACTTACCCATCTCTCCTCACCAAGAGGTACTAGTATCTCAGGATCCCTCGAAAAATCAATCCTTGCATACGGGTAATCCTCAATAATTGGGATCTATCGTGATAGCCAGGCAAAGAAATCATCATTGAAGGATTCATTAGTCCTTCCACCACCCTGTCGTGGAAAAAATACTTTCCATATACACATAGCAGGAAGAGAGGCCTGATGTCCTCGTACCACTACTCAAGGACTAATGCTCGAAACTCTCTCAAAGAAAAATGAGCACAGAACAGTCCCAAACCCAAAGTTCCTATGTGTCCACAAATGGAAATCTATCAGTTGTCTCTTCATACATTCAAGCAATGTGGTACTCCAATCAAATATTTGTGCATTTAAGCACTAGACTGCACAGTTCATCTGTGCACGGGAGGCCTGATGTAGAGCCGCAGAACCAGTGATTTGCCCAATAAGAAACACTATCGCCCGTAGCGATAAGTCAATAATCTTGCTTACAGGCACCTGTGAGCTCGAGCAGTCTGTATAAGCCTCACAGTAAAGACCTATCAATTCCGCTATGTTATACGACCCCAAAGGAAAAGTCTGGAAGTTGACTGGTTCCCCTCTTCAAGAGAGGCCAGCCAAAAAATAAATGTCCTCGGTCGTGGGCACCAGTGACTGCCCCTCTAACATGAATGCCTCTGCATCCAAATGCTAGTAGTCAACCAAGGCATTTAGTAGCCTAGGTTGTGCCTGCATAAAAGGACATAAGAAAAACTTGAGTAACCCACATTGCATCAAACTAGCCATAGAATTGGGGTCTTCCCTGACCAACTCACTAACCTCTTCATGCTCTCTTTCTCTCCAGTGGACATACATCTTGCAAAACACCAAGGTTCAGGAGGGTTAACCCTTGATTTTTAATCTTTTTTCATTCAAAAAGGGGGTCCACACGGGCTGTAATACTGTCAATCGCGTGTACATGTGTGTAGGGTTTACTCTGCCTGAATGTACACACGGCCTATCCTGAGACAGCCCGTGTGGACCTAAGGTCAACGCCCCCCAAAAAAATGAAACCTAAAGCAAAAAGAAAGACTTAAAATGAAAGATAAGAGAGTTTGTACTTACCTGGTCCAGACAAAAGTTCATTTCATCCAATGTAGCTCCCGAAATCACCACTTTTATCAAAGGGGGTCTTTTGGCTCCAGAGTCAATTTCCAAATCAGCAATGGTGATAATGAGCTGCTAGCTTCTATTTATAGACTTTTTGGCCTCTTTTTGTCATTTTTTTGGCCTCCCTTATCATTTTTTTTAAACCAAAAACCATTTAGCGTGATTCAGGAGTTGCATGGGATGGATATGATTGGGTATTGGGACATTTTTTTGGAGTTTTGGGTAATTTTTTACAGTCCATGAAAAAAAAAATCCGAGGATCAACTTGAGCATGTAGGTTAGGTTTCTACCCTGACTTTTGTATCTCGTTGTCTTTTTCCTTTGCCATAGGATCGATCCCATCAGGTTGCAACATGAAACCATCATAGCTGCTTTAGAAGTGTCGCGACTTGGTGGTAGAGCTTACTGGAACATGGATGCCCTAGGTAGATCCCGGTTGCATTATGGTATACATGTTGTCTCTAATCACTGTAGGCTCAAGAGTCCTTGTTGTTTTTCTTGATTATGAGTTTGAGCCTCATTTGCATGATTCCTTTTCACTCTTGACCTCGCCCTCGGGACTCCCAAAAGATATAACTGGTCTTCTTTTAAACCCTTTTCAGACCCTCTAAACATGAAAAGATTGTCGAGCGATCTTGTGACCTTTCACGCTCATTAAACTGAAATTTGAAGTCACATCTATCCAGCGGTAGTTTACCCCTTTTTTGGTCCCAACGATCAACTGTACAAACAAATGTATACTCTATGGAACTTCAGTTCTCTAGAAGAGTACCCTTAGGTATAATTTTACCCCTTTAATGGGCCAGAGGGACTAAACTTACGAAAAAGGAACCCCCTCGAAATCCATAGTTAAGATCTTTTTAGACTCCCTAAAATTGAAAAGATCGTCGAGTGACCTTATTCTTTCACACTCGTTAAAACGGTCCAGATGAACATTCCTGACGGAGTCCATAGTTAATTTTTTTTCAGACTCCTTAAAAATGAAAAAATGGCCGAGTGATCTTGTCTTTATCACACTCGTTAAAATGGTTTTGAATGGACATCTTGTCGGTGCTAGTTTACCCCTTTTTTGAACCGACTAGACTATCTTCGAAAAAGGTACCCAAATGGAGTCTCCTTTTACATTTTTTCAGACTCTCTAAATATGAAAAATCGTCGAGCTTACCTTCCCTGGGCTCATTAAACTTACATCGAAGGACGTTACCATTGTGTGTTTTGTTAATCGCATTTTCATACCCGCGTCTTTGGCCTAATGTTGGCTCCATGTTGCTCTCAAACTGAATCATCTGAAGCATGCCTTATACGCAAGCCCTATAGCATTTTGCCTTTGCGTCTTGACACCTTTGGCCCTTGGAGGATTTTTCCCGAGTGTCCTTTTCTTGGATATGTCTATTTTCCCTGAACATCCCTGTGTTCCATGCGCTTGGAACTAGTATGTTTGCAACACTCGATTCTCCTTTGTAACGTAACATTCTTTTATTCTTTTTCCAAAATTATTGAAAAAGACAAAAAAAATCAAATATACCCCAAAAAGAGGAAGGGAAAAGTATTTTCTTTATTGGCAGCATAGTGAGTTGCCTTGGATAAAGCACATCTGTCTATTTTTTCATCAAACCCTGGGATTTAATATGACCTTAGGAAGCTTTTCTTGCTACATAGAGTTGTGTCATCCTCTGTTTGGTTATTCTTCCAAACATATGGAGAGTTTGCATTGCCTCCTGCCTCATAAACTTATGTTAATGCCATGTTGCCTGAGTCTCATTGTTATCACTGAAATTTCGTCTGCACATGGCGACAAGAACTCAGCATCGTCAAATAGGAATGAAGTCATTCATGGCACTGAATTAATTTCACATCATTGCAAAAGGGTCAAAAACTATACAAAGTAACCCAAAATTGAAGGGCTCTTTACAGAAGCTAGGTGCACGTGCATATGCGCGGAACAGGAACGTACAATGCGTGCATGCGCGCACGACGCGCGGCTGTTGGCGCAAAAACCCGCGCACCTGCTAAACGGCGCATTTATGGAATTGGTCGGCCTCCCAACCACTTCTGGATCAGCTCCCAAGCCGATTTGACTCCCAAATCTGAGCTGAATCCGCAT
>SNQJ01S0061186.1:169160-187095 GCA_010110895.2 Picea sitchensis | reverse complement strand
AAGAAGCTAGGTATTTGGTCGAACCCTCGGCCATGCATGGCCGAAAGGTTTAGTTAACTCACCCAAAGTTGTGTGTTCCGTCAACAACTTTCCTTTTTTCGTGCTTTTGTAGGTACACGCGGGCTGTTTTGGGTCAGCTAGTGTGTACACGTGTGAAGTAATGGAGCAGGGTGCATGGGCCTTTATAAAAGGTGTTTTTAAGAAGAGTTGTTCAACGGTGTTTTGGCAAAGAAGGAATCTAAGATGGCCTGATTCCAGGTAAGCATGTCTGGTGCAAATTAGGGTTATAACACCAAGAGAAGTTCGTTGAAATTTGGAAGTTTCCCAAAGTTGGTAGTGAGATATTTTGGGCCTTTTGAGGTCTTAGAAAATATAGGACCAGTTGCATACATTCTAGCATTACCTGCATCAATGAGAATTCATAACGTGTTTCATGTATCTTTGTTGAAAAAGTATGTCCCTAATCCTAATCATGTGATTGATTGGAATGTGATCTAGGTGGAAGACAAAATGGATTTCCAGGTGGAACCAGTGCGCATCCTGGACTAGAAAATCAAATTTCCTAGGAATAAATTCATAGGATTGGTAAAGGTTCAAGGGACCTGTTATGGCCCTGAAGACGCTACATGGGAGCACGAGGAAGCCATGCAGGAGAAAAATCCATAAAGTTTTTTTTTTAAATTTTGAAGATATTGAATGTACATTGTATAAAAGTGAAAGAAGACTCTATTTTGGTAGATGGAATTCCTGGAGCCACAACTCTAAGATTTCCTATCCAACTAATGTATGGGTTGAGGGGAAAATGGAGTTGTTGGTTGGTATTGTTGAATCTGTCACGAAGTTGTGGAATTATCAAGTATTTCGATGTAATGTTTTATATATGTTGATGTGTACACTATATGGTTATGTGCATTGATGACAATGCAGTTTGTAGGGGGATGGGAATGTAGCATCCCCATTTGCAAACCCCAAACTAGCAATGTGTATTGTAAATGTAGTATGTGGCCAAGATCCAATTGATGTATATTGTAAATGTAGTGTATCGCTGGGAGCCAATATGTAAATGATGTAAATTGAAATATAATGAATGAAATGTATCATCAGCTGTAGATGGACACATACAGAGATTTGGGGATAAGTATCCACAAGATATGGTAGGGGTCCAAGGGGGGGAGAGTTACCCATATCTATTAAACCAAAATCCATTTCCTATTTTCTCTAAATTATTCTTGCCATGAACCTTCCATTAGTTGTTGAGTGTTCTAGAGCCCAATCAATGAATTCATGTAAGAGGGTTGGTGTGAGAGTCACTTCCCATATTTATTGAGAGCATGGGGGCTGAGTAAAATCAGCTTGAGGAAGAGTGAAAGTCAATAAATCAAGAGAAAGAGAGGAAATTTGTATGGGGAGGGGACCAAAATTATGCATTCACTTTTTTTGGCATAGGGATATTTTTGTACATGGATTGTTTTGGACAACAATGGTGTTCTAAGTGTGAGATATTGTAGGAAGTTGTTATGGACATGTTTGGTTGCTATTTGGAGCTACAATTTTGTAGAGAAAGAGGTTGTGTGCCTGGGAGAGACAAGTTGTTCGAAATTCATCCAAGAAGCATGTGTTTTAATTGATGGGTGAATTTGTGTTGCAAGTGTGAAATTCCTAAAGTCAGAACAAGAATAATTCTTGTCCAACCCATGCTAGAATCCCTAGAGGGGATTGGAAAGACCTGAGGGACTACAATAAGTGAAGGAGGATTCCATTCCTTGGGTTGTGTAGGTTGAGGGGAAGAGTTTTGGTGGACTGGAATTAGCTGTGAGTTTGACTGTTGAGAGGGGGACATTAGCCAGCCTTAGGGCCCATCATATCTCGTGGATTCATAGCCCCAACTTGGGGGTGTCTTGTTTTTTAGAACTAGAGAATTGAGGCTATAGTTGTGAGGAATTTTATTCCTTTGCAGTAGGTTGCACATTACATTAAGATAAGTGTTCTTATGTGACGTGTTTATTCATGTTAATTGTTGATACAATTGTTGTGCAATTTACTCCAAGTTATATTTGGTTATTATTGCTTGATGTGAGAAGAATAATGCATTTAAATCCTTGTTTATGTGGTTGAACGTTTTTGTATGATATTTAGGTGTTCTATTCACAATAAAGAAATTATATTTATGTTTTTTGGAAGTATAGACAATTACATGTGAATTAATGTCATGTTGAGTATTGTTTCCACATATAGATTTAGTAACATAATTTTTTACTGTGTTGTTTTAGTAGTGATGTGACCCAACTAGGGGATAGGTACGTGTTGAGGGGTCTGAGATCCATTTAAATCAATAGCATGAACCAAACCCGCCTTAGAGGCTCAATTAGACTCTACAACATTTGATGGATGGAATGGTTCTCCATAGATTTCGATCTAGCTAATTTGTCGATGGGCTTTACTTAGTGATTGACATAATATCTTTCTGTGAAAGTTCCTCCTTCAGACTAAACATTTTTTTTTTCCTTTTCCTTTTATTATATGAGTTTGATAAAGTAAGGTGTGATGGTATAAACCAACTGATAGAAGGGATTCATAATTACTGAAGAAGGTTGAGCCTGGGATAACCCTCGTGCTCTAGCATGCAGGAAACAATATTCACGCCTATTACAAGTCTAGTAATAATACATTAACTTGATGGTATTTCAACAGTGACTGAGATACAATTATTGAAAGAGAATATGCATGCAATAAGATGAGTGAAAGAAAAAAATTTTCCTTAGATCTACCATCAATCACACATTAACACAACGATTTTCTTTTCATCATCAACAAAAAAAGAACTATTAAAATATTGAAACAAATATCTTATCAATAGATTCATAAACTCTTACTCATTGCAACATCAACTACTGAAATAAAATTTGGAAGTACCTCCTCCTCAATCCAATCACATAATGCCTTTGATGAAAAAAAATAATTTTTTTTTGTCTCTGGTTCTAAACAAAACTTCTCAATTAAGGTTGCTCAGAAATAGTTCTTTACAATTCTCAAAAAAAGGGTCTTTTCCCAAAACCATAGACCCCTCCCAAAAGGTCAATCCCTCTATTTATAAAAAATCACTAACTAAAAATAGCTCCTACAAGTTTGTGTTAAGTAAAACAAAAGATTTCCACGTGGCATTTGATCTCTTTGTTCTCTGGAAATCATCTTGTGGTTCTACTAGAGTGGATAACTCTTCTCGTATTCTGACCACTTGGTGAAGATATCCTTGCATGTGTTAGCATACAAGGTTTTTTGTTGATCCATCAAGGCTGAAAGGGTTTCCTTCACTTCTACTGCTCGTTCTCTGTATTTGATGACTTTGGCACTTAAACACTGCAGAACTGCACGAGCCTTGATCAGATGTTCCATAAACTTTTGTATTTGAGCTGGTGTCATGCTTGCCACCTGTATGATATCAACTCCCCGTGCTAAGTATTATTATGCATGTCGTTTGACCATGTCATGCAAGTCTATGAAGTCTTCAGGTGAGATGAACTCTTGGAGTCCAATGTCTCTCCTCTCCTGATTGATATTTTCCCATCTTCTTTTGCTCTTGGTCCGTCTCTTCTGTATTTCTCACTGAGGTTCCTAGGCCATACTTACCCAATATTCGGCTACTTTCCTGATCCGAGAGATGCTGCTATCCATCAACACTTGAATTCCATGCTCCTCTGCATCTCGACCCTTCTACACTGTGTTGATGTAGTCAATCCATTCTACAACTTGGTATGCCTTTTCATACCATCTCTCCACGTCCTTATAGGTTTTGTTGGCCCTTGGTTATGGAAGAAAGTGAATATTCAGGAAGAAAGGAGAAGTACGAACTGCACGGAAGGCACAGTGACTGAGAATGGGTTGAAGTGGTCAAAGAAGCAGAAAAGAAGGAGCGAAGTAAGGGAAAATGAGTCGTTGAATGAGAAGATCGAGGAAGACAGATCAACAAGGAAAGATGGATCGTGGACAACTCAAAAAGCGAAATAAGACGTCAAAAAGTGCTTTGGAGCACCTCGTGGAAAAGAAGGAAAGACGGTTTGGTGAAGCCCTGAAATTACGAGTCAAGTGGACCTAGGGTTTTATACACCTAGGGTTTTGAAACCTAGACGTTTGTCATGTAATGTATAAATAAAGGTCTAGAGGAACTAGGATGAGTTGGTTCTGAGTTCGTCATTGTGGGTTAAGAGAGTGATTATTTTTGTTATGTGAGGAGAGTATTGTTTTGTAAGAATATTCTTGTATTGTAAGATCTTCAGTTGGGTGCGAAGATCAACCTTGCAGTTGGGTGCGTAGGGAGGGGAGAGAAGAAGAGAAAGAGAGAGATACTTGCAAGCTAAGTGCATAGATAGAACTATATGTTTTCATATAATATATCAAGAAACACAGTTATGTGGACATAGCCCTAAGGAGAGGGTGAACCACATATATCTTGTTGTCCTCTGTGGTTGATGCTGTGTTCTTTACTTTATGTTATTCTGTTGTTGCATTATTGTGCTAGATCTGGGATATAACTATGCAAAGTAGACATAACTTGGTAAACAATAACTAGCTAATTATGTGTTGTTTTGGATCCACTTTGCATTTCCTCTTGTTGTATACACCTGTGTCCTACAACCCCCTATTGCTACTTCGGGTGAGACTGCATCTAATCCGCAGGTGTTGCTGAAAGGGCCAGTAGTTAGGGCTTGTTGGTGTTATGTTAGAGTTGAACCCTGGGTCTTCCCCTATGCCAAAAAATGGTTCCGTTGCCGGGACTAGGATATTCTTGAGGGAATGTGAAGGTGGTTTCCATCGAAGACAGAGATTCAAAAGTGGATAGAAGAACAAGAGTGAGACTTCACTGAAGCTCAAAATAAAAACCCTATTATTAGTACAAAGGATTGGTTGGGAAGTATACCTTTACTGATATACATGATATTTTATTTGGATTAATTCATAAGGAGCTATACGAGTGGTTAGCCAGGTTAGCAGATACCCATTTTGAGATCAGATCTAGACCACCTGTGGTTTGGATGTTGGTGCTGATCAAGAAGGTAAAGAGATTTGATAACATCATGTCAAGAGTAGTAGATCACTGGTTTGATAACACTATTGGAGGGTACATTATTGAGTTTGCTATTGACAAAGTAGAGTCATATAGCCAAGAAGAGAGGTATTTCTTTAAGGGACTGAGAGGAAAATTTTTACACTTTTTGAAGTTGAAGATAAAGATGTTATTGCATGAAAATAACATATTGAAGATAAAGTAAGTGGTCAGATTGAAAATTTAATGTTCAATAACTCAGACATCGACAACGACGCATAGGTGGGACATACACTCAGTTGGAGAACCTTTAGAGAGGTTCCTCTAGTAAACCTGTTTGATCAGAATTACGAACCACTGGCACATGATGAAGGGTTCTACAGTGGAGAAGAAGAAGAGTTATTGAATGAGGAACATTCAAAGTTTTCTAGGGCAGAGGAAGAGAAGACTGTAGAACCTCACTGAGAAGAATTAGAAACTTCAGGAACTGCACTGACTGTCGAAGTAAGTACTATTACTCCTCTTGTTGTTTTAGCAGCACTAAGTAACTAGAGTAGTCAGATTTATCAGAGCACTTAGAGCATTGTTACTAGTAGTTCATTACATACTCACTCAAGAAACCTAGGAATATCTATGGCATATGAAATGAGGCTACCTATCTTTAGAGGAGATGGATCTAAAGATCCTGATCAACACTGGTTTTTATGCAAAGATGTATGGAGTATTAAGAAAATCAATGATGAAATTGTTAAGAGAGATCAATTTAGTACTACCTTGAGAGACCACGCACTAAGATGGTACATGAAGTTTGTTAAAGGAGTTGTACAGCCTAAACTGTTGAACGATATCAAGACTGCGTTGAGTGCAGAATTCAAGAAACCCAAGTCCAAGTCACAGTGCATTACAAAACTGAAAGAAATCAAGTAGAGAGTAGTTGAACCTGTTTGGGAGTTTGATCAGAGGTTTAAGACCTTGACAAGCCGATTGAGTTTTCAGATCCCAGATGAGTAAAACAAGGAATGGTTCATTGCTGCCCTCTTGCCACACATCAGAGTTCCTCTTATGAAATAGAAGGTCTCTTTGCAGGCTGAGGCATTAGAGATCGCCATGAATCTAGAATCATCCCCTATGGGAGAATCCATCTCAGGTATGAGTCAAATTTTGAGTCAGCTAACTAGCTTATCTTTGCAGGTTGAGGATATGAATAAGGAAAACGGAAAAGATAAAAGAGAAGACATTTGGTGTATCATATGCAAGTCAATGGTCCATGACAAGGAACATTGTCCCCTATTTCATGAGTGCTTGGCCTTTGTAGTTTCAATCCCTTTGAAGTAGGTTACTCTACTCTGATGCAAGGTATGTAGAAATAAACATCGCCTTGGTGGATTCTATTACATGAAAAAATATGTCCAGACACCTACCAATATTTACTGCACATTCTGTAAATCTATGGGGCATGATGAGAAGGATTGTAGGGATTATGACCTCTTGCATGAAAGGTCAAGAGATACATATAGGATTCAAGGAGAGATGCAGTAGGAGGGAAATGTTATGTAGTTTAATTCTCCAGGAAGAGGAAACTTCAACCCTCGGGGTGGATTCAGAGGAAGAGGACGAGGAGGAGGCATGGGTTGAGGTTGAGGTAAGATCATTTGTTACAACTGTGCACAACCAGGACACTTGGAAATGGACTGTCAGAATCCTTGTACCACTTTCAGCTACTGCAACTGATTTGAACATGTCATTGAAGATTGTCCCATGTTGTTAGCCAAAATTTAAGAGAGATGAGGAGGAAACTAGAAAGTACAACTAATATCAGTAGAACCTCGTGGAGAGGATCCCAGATTCGTTGTTATCACTAGAGGAGGCGTTGTTATAGGAGAAGACAGGGTGAATCCAGAAAAGACTACAGAAGAATATAGGGTCAGAAGAGATACAAAGAAGACACAAGAATTTGATCCATGGAAATAAAAGAAGATGTTTGAAGAGGCAAGAAGAGAATTTGGAAGAGATCAGGCTTCTTCATCAAATATGAAACCAGAAGTAAGAGAATTTGGGATGCCTCTGGCATTCGATCAGTCTATATCACCTGGTGAAGGAAAATAGGTAAGCAATATTGTCAATTTCTTGTATACGTTCATTGATTTGATTAAGAATGAAAGAGCCATGCAAGAAATACAACACTTGATCAGACAGTATGAGCCAGGGAAGGCAGACCCTCTGCTAAATATATCAGTACATCAAGTATCCAGAAAGAGAAGGAAAAACAAGGAACTACACCTTAATTCTCATATTGGAGACTATGACATAGATTATGTGGTCCTCGACTTAGGGTCAGAAGTCAATGCTATGATGAAGTAGACCTGGTCACTGATGTGAAAACCTAAGTTGATTTAATCCCCTATCAGGTTTAGGATGGCTAATCAACAGGCAGTAAACACCTTTGGAATACTGGATCATGTCCCTCTGGACATCGATGGGGTAAGGACGTTTGCGGACTTCGAGGTGATTGAGATAGTTGATGATAGTTGTCCTTATCCTGTGTTTTTAGGAATTGATTTGGATTTCAATAATTTGATTGTGGTTGACTTAAAGAAAAGAAGAATTACATTTGAAGGTGATGGCCTTAGGGTCATTGCACCTTTGGATTCTGATGAAGGTCACAGATACACAGAACCCATCAGAGAAGAAGACCATGCATACGAGCTATAGAATATATATAAATTGACAGAAAGACAATAAGATTACATTAAGCCTATGACAAATAGGAATTTAAGCTGGTGAAGTGACAACGCTTTCTCATCCGATTCAGAAGAAACACTAGAGAATTGGTAGAATAAAATGTATGAATTTTCTTCCTGGAGGTGTGCTAGATTGACCAGGGAAGTTCACTGGATTGGCACAGAAGTAAGTAATCTGCCCACATTTGATGGTTTAAATCATTTAGAAACTTTCTTACTGGAATTTGAAGAAATTGTACCAGTACAACAGAGACTGTTGGCATTGGATGAATCCTTGAAATCAACACCAACGACATGGTGGGGAACACACAAGAAGAACATTGTGGATTGGGTGCAATGTCACAACTTGATGATAGTGCACTTTTTAGAACAAGACAAAGGGTGTGAAGTTTGATACATAGGTCAGAGTTGTCTGAAGGACCATGTGCAAAGTTGTGAGGTATCTTGGAGCAACATTCCTCAAGAATAGTGGGTGCATAAATTCACTAACACTTTGGACACAATGCCTATTAATTGGTATCTTCAAGAAGAACTGTGCCTCACTACTTTAGATTGGTACCATATGACTCAGAACTTTGTAGCTACATTTTTATTTGAGAGTTAGTACACCACAGTAGATCAATCTTTACAAGTTGTAAGACATAAAGTCTTTGAGGAGGAACCTAACCCCCCTTTGGAGAAAGAAGAAGATGAATGGACTGTACCTCTTCAAAAATTGCAAGGTTGTTACAATATCAATGCTGATGAAGATGATGATCCTAGGAATGTGAACATCACAGAAAATGAAGGACAGAGAGACATAGAAGGACCAAGAGTCGAACTACCCTTCATTGGACAGGAAATCAAAATAAAGAAAGTTAATATTGGAATAGAGCAAGCACCTAAGCTTGCAAATGTTGGATATTATTGGGATGATGCCACCATTGATAAGATCATAGAACTACTGCATGAATATCAGGAATTGTTTCCAACCAAGTTCACATACATGAAGGGAATTAAAGGGCCCATGGGAGAAATGAAGATCCCCTTGAAACTATATGCAAGGCCAGTCAAGAAGAGACCTTACAGATTGAATCCCAAGTATAAGAAGAAAGTCAGGATCCAACAAGACAGAATGTTGGAAGAAGGAATCATAGAACCTGTTGAAGAATCAAAATGGATTATCCCTATGGTGGTCCAATATAAGAAGTCATGAGAGATCAGAATCTGTGTATACTTGAGGAAACTGAATGATGCCTGCTTACATGATCCATTCCCTACATTGTTTATTTATGAAGTGTTAGATAATGTGGGAGGACAGGAAGTTTAATCCTTCAAAGATGGATTTTCAGGTTATCACCAGATCAGGATTGTTAAGGAATATCACCATAAGACCACATTTGAAACATAATGGGGTTCTTTCTAGTACACAGTGATGCCTTCAGGATTGAAGAATGCACCAACCATCTTTTCTAGGGTGGTGGTCGAAGCATTCAAGGATTTTTTACATAAATGTTTGGAAGTATATTTTGATGATTGGACTGTTTTTTGCCTATTGAAAAACCATATTGAATCTTTGAGACTAATGTTGGATAAGTACACGTAATGTCAGATTTCCCTGAACCTGAAGAAGTGTATCTTCTTTTCACCATTTGGAGTGTTGCTAGGGCATATTGTGTGTAAGCAAGGATCGCTGGTAGATCCTTCTAATATTTCCATCATTGTTGATATACTTCCCCATACTTTGGTTAGACAACTGCGCACTGTGCTAGGACATACTAGATACTATAGAAATTTCATCAAGGGATATGCACAGATAACAACACCTATGAAAAACATTTTAAACAAAGATTGTCATTTTCAATGGTCATAGGAATTTCAGCAAAGCTTCAACACAATGAAACATAAAATTGTTACAGCCCCTATTCTGGTTTTCCTAGAATGGAGTAAGGAATTCCATGTCCATGTCGATACTTCATCTATTGCATTAGGAGTTGTGTTAGCACAACCATGATCAGGAGATATTGACCACCCGTTATCCTTTTCTAGAAGGAATCTATCCACAACCGAGATAAATTACACTACCACTGAGAGAGAAGGTTTATCCATGGTGTACGCACTGCAGATGTTTCGACACTACTTGTTGGGAGAACATTTTAAGATGTTCACTGATCACTCTGCGTTGAAATAACTAGTCAAAAAGCTAGTGTTGAGGGGAAGAATATGCATATGGCTATTGTTATTCCAGGAATATGACTTTGAGATTGTGGTCAAGCCAGGGAGAATGAACAAGGGACCTGACCACTTGTCTAGGTTAGAACATGGAGAGGAACCTACCAGTTTGGAGGATACACTACCAGATGCACAATTGTTGGCCATCAGAAAGGTTGATGATCACTTCATCGAGATAGTTCAGTTCCTGTCAATAGGAATGACACCTCGCGAATATACATTCATTTAGAAGAAACAACTGGTAGTTTGTTTTGCAGATTTTTCACTTATAGATGGACAACTATATAAGATGGGACATGATGAGATATTGTGGAAATGTGTTATGGAGGCATAAAGACCATTGATTTTGGAAGAAGCACATGAGGGAATCACAGAAGGAAATTATGCATGAAAATAAACAATGCAGAAGGTTCTCAGAGATGGCCTTTGGTGGCCCACTTTACACAAAGATGTTAAGGACTACTATAGAGCCTGTGATGTATGCCAAGGATTTGGGAAACCTTCCAAAAGAGATGAGATGCATTTAGCACCTCAATTAACATTAAAATCATTCGAGAAATGGGCCATTGATTTTGTGGAACCTATCAACCCACCAGGGAAGCGCATAGGAGCTCGTTACATCATCACTGCGACAGAATATTTGCCCACATGGGTAGAAGTAAGAGAAGTTAAGGACTGTAGTGAAACTACAGCTGCATAATTCATATTTGATGATATCATAATCTGATTTAGATGCACGAAGACCCTGATGAGCGATCAAGGTACACACTTTATTAATAAGACTATTGAAACCTTGACTCAGAATTTGTAGTCCACCATCAGAAGAGCACTCCATACCATCCACAAGTGAACGATATAGTTGAAGCTTTCAATAAGATCTTGGATACAAAACGGACAAAGATTTGCAGTGTAAACATGGATGATTGGGATTTGAGAGTACCGACAGTACTATGGGCATATTGAACCACTTGCAAGAAGCTAACAATGCAGATTCCCTTTAAGTTAGTTTATGGTCTGGAATTCGTGGTACCTATGGAATATTTGGCTCCTAGTATAAGAATCACAACATTCACAGATATGGATGACACTGCAATTGTTCAAAACAGGATCATGCAGTTGGTAGAACTGGAAGAAGACAGGTTCATTGCAGGATTACATCAGCAGGTATAGAAGGAATGAGAGAAGGCCTACCATGACAGACATATCAAGAAGAAATCATTTAGGTAAGGAGATTTGGTATTGGTATATGACAATAAGTTCATGAAGCATCTAGGGAAGTTCAGGACACATTGGGTTGGGCCATATGAGGCTTCATATGTTACAGAAGGAGGAGATGCACAGTTGAAGACCCTGAATGGAGAATGGAAGGAAGGTTTAGTGAATGGGAGCCAGTTGAAATTGTACTATGACAACCAACCTCCTCACAGCTCTGAGTAAAAACATAAGAGGAAGGGTCTAGGTACTAGGTGCAGTTGAAAATGGGCACCAGACACAGAAAAAATAGTTTGCACAAGGAAGGGAGGGATAGAGCAGAAATCACAAGCTGCTCTGCGCAGTCTGAAGTTGAAGTGAAATAGAAGGTTCATACCTGCAGTGCCTCAGGATGAGTCACATGTGAGTGTTGGGGGGTTGTTGGCTCTTGGTTATGGAAGAAAGTGAAGTTTTGGGAAGAAAGGAAAAGTACGAAATATGTGGAATGGACAGTGACTGAGAATGGGTCGAAGTGGTCAAAGAAGTAGAAAATAAGGAGAGAAGTACGGGAAAACGAGTCGTTGAACGAGAAGATCGAGGAAGACGAATCAAAAAGGAAAGATGGATCATGGACAACTCAGAAAGAGGAACAATACGTCAACGAGTTCTTTGAAGAACCTCGTGGAAAAGAAGGAAATACAAGATGGCAAAGCCATGAAATTACGGGTCAAGTGGACATAGGGTTTTAGACACCTAGGGTTTTAGGATCTAGGGTTTTGACACCTAGACATTTTTCATGTAATGTATAAATAAAGTTCTAGAGGACCCGAGATGAGTTGGTTCTGAGTTCATCATTGTGGGTTAAGAGAGTGATTATTGTTGTTGTGTGAGGAGAGTATTATGTTGTGAGAATATTATTGTATTGTAAGATATTTAGGTGGGTGAGAAGATCAACCTTGCAGTTGGGTGCAAAGGGAGGGGAGAGAAGAAGAGAAAGAGAGAGATATCTGCAAGATAAGTGCGCAGATAAAACTGTATGTTTTCATATAATATATCAAGAAACACGGTTCTGTGGACGTATCCCTAGGGAGAGGCTGAACCACATATATCTTGTTGTCCTCTGTGGTTGATGTTGTGTTCTTTACTTTCTGTTATTCTGTTATTGCATTATTGTGCTATATCTGGGATATAACTATGAGAAGTAGACTTAAGTTGGTAAAGAATAACTAGCTCTCTGTGTGTTGTTTTGAATCCACTTTGAATTTCCTTTGGTTGTAGACACATGTGTCCTACAACCCCCTATTGCTACTTCGGGTGAGACTGCATCTGCTCCATAGCTGTTGCTGAAAGGGCCAGTAATTAGGGCTTGTTGGTGCACTATTAGAGTTGAACCCTGGGTATTCCCTTGTGCCATAAGGGTATCTTCTTGATAATCAACTACAGATGCAATGAAAAGATGGCTTTCTCTTGTGAAATTTTCATATGCATTTTGGAACTCACTCTTTAGAAAAATCGTGGCCTGCATTGAGTCTTGGTAATAATTTTCCAAGTGGCGCATATGGTCAAGCTCCTTCAATGAAATGGCTAGTTCCTTTTCATCTTTCTTTTCTTGATCCAATGTGGCATCAGTGATATCCATCCCTGCGTTGATGAGCTCATATGTCTTCACGTGTTCTATGTTGAGAAAAATTCTCCTCCATGGTGATGATAATCGAGCTATCCAGTGTGATTCTTCTTTTCTTAGTGGTCCTCCTCATGATAGCATTCCTCTTCCTATCGTAAGTGATCACCTGTATATCAGTGACCTCATCAATGGGCTCAAGGATTTGTTGTTCTCCCCAGGTCAGAGTGTTGCCCAAGATTCTTGTTGTATGTATTTTCTCTAGAACCAGTTCTTGTACTTCTTCCATATGTTCCAATGGCTCAAACTCCACCTGGTGTTCATCGACTGGTGAGGTATCAAACAAAATTGAAGAGTCAATGATAGGCCCCATACTTACTTGGTGATTTATTATTGAGGTGGAAATATCTATCTGTTGCAATTCATATTTTTTCCCACCTACACCTAGACCTTCCTTGGAGCTATCTTTTGGGGTACCCGATAGGTTGGGATGTTCAGTGTCTAAGATACTTTCAACCTCATGGTCGCCCTGTAGAGGTTTTGGAATTGATGCATCGGGGATTGGAGCATATGTCCCCCCTAGTTATTTCTCCTTTGTAACTGGTATCAGAGTTACAAGTGATACCTTCGAACTCTCTTCATCAGCATAGATGGTTATTATATCAAATAGGGGATTATGCACACTCGTTTCACCTGGTCTTCTTGGAATTTCATACTGGGTTAGAATGATCACCGATGATTTGTCCTATGGTGATGGAACTCTGGGATTTTCTAGACCGATGGTTTCCTCCAGTTGTATTGAAACTGAGCGATGTATCTCCTCTTTGTTTGTGATTGAGTCATCCAGGGTGATCCTCATCATTTCTACTTGTTGAGGATCATTTTCTAGTTGGTCGATGATTCTTTGGGATATTTCTAGTAACAACACCCCCCTCCTTTGTGCCTTTATGGCTTCTGCTGCTTTGTTTTATTCTCTAACCCTGAGATCTTATTGAGTCGCTTGTTCTATCATTTTGACTTGATCATCCATACTCATATCTTTGAACCTAGTCATGTTCGGGTTATCTTTTCTCTGTAGTACCTCCTCCCAATCCCGACCACATTATGTAAATATCTCATAGCTTTGAACCTAGTCACGTTCAAGTTAGATTTTCTTTGTAGCACCTCCTCCATATCCTAAGCACATTCTATAAATATCTCATATTCAAACTTGTCATGTACGTATGGCCAACATGAAGAGACTTGTGAAGCATGTTGGAGAACTAGGCCTTTAGGGTCATGCTTGCGAAATCATATTGTCGGGAACCTGTATTCCAGCTGACTCAAACCCTCTTGTTTAGCTTGAGTAGTGTACTTTACTATACAAAACCCTACATGGAAACCATAGGGTATGAATGCTCGTTTCTTGTCCTTAACCAAAGTGGTGTTATAGCCCTACAAGATGGTCTGGTAACAAATTTATCCTATGACGAGCTGGTCTGGGACATGAGCGGGGAGTAAATGTGGTAAGACAGTGGCTCCAAAAACCCTAATATAGGTTGTGGTTTCATCGAGGTACCAGTGGCCTACTTTTGAACTCATTTTCTTGGTTGCTACAAACAGTCTTGGACATTCTTTTTTGAATATAATGAAATAAATCTGAGCAACGAATTCATCACAAATGAGAGCATAAGACTTCTTGTACCTGTTTTACCATAGGATGTTGAGGTAGACATGTACAATTAGCTCTGCAACATGCCAACTCAGATTCATACCGATGAATAAATTCCTTGCACAGATCACATCTAACAAATATGAGGCCATGTGAAAAGTAGACGCTTCTCCCTCCTTTGAAGAATGAGCCTGCACTATACTAGTGCTCAATTACTTGGAGATGATTTCTCCACAGTTGAAACTACTGCTCAAGATAGCCACAGTGTATTCCAGGGGAATCCATTCCTCTGAGAACTTTACACAATATTTTACCCCATATAACCTGCAAATTAGAGCCATTAAGTAGATATATGGCCCCCTCAAATTTGTTGTCCCGTACCATCTATTGCTCTGGTTTGTAAATTTCTTGTCTTCATTCCACCAGTAGCCCATTAATCGGTTGCTGTCATGGAATTCATAGAACTTCACCATGAAGTCTGTGTTCAACCGATACTCTAGGTCCCTGATCTTGTAATATTTATGTACTTATGTTGGGAGAAAAACTCCTATCTCATCATTGATTAGGAACGTTTGTGCGTCTGCATGATCGATTATCCAAATCAGAGTCTCAGTGCAGGGAAAGACTAGAGTTTGGCAGGATACTGTATGTAAGAAAGACCACCAGATACTTGGAAAAACCTGGTCATCGAGAACCCTTACATCCAGGTCGTTGTGTGGGATAAACTCTGGGTAATATTCCTGGTTGATTCTGTTGAACAAATCTGCCCATTGTGGTAGCAATATTCTTGATCCAGTGGTCGCTTTTGTATCGCCAAAAGTAGGGGGTTGAGAGAATGCCTTCTTAGTTGATGTATTGATGACTGGTTCAACTCTGGGGGAAAATTCCAACTGTCTCGTAGCGTTGGGAGAAGACCCTTCACCGACCTATGCATCCTTCAATTTTGGTGCCCTTGGAGAGCATTTGGTCATTGGCTTCCCTGGAGGAATTATTTTTTTCTACAGAGAAAACAACGTTATACATTGTGTTTCAGATAGGATGATGATATATAAAAAATATGACCACCGAAATGATAAAGTTAACACATACCTCTTCTTCGCACTAGTTTAACCCAGTTTTTTGAAATTCCGAGAATCAAATAGAACTCTTGAGACACTCTCTTCGATTCTTCGACTGCTCTAGAAATGAGAAACTTGTGTGCATAATGGAGGTGTTCAAATATTTCTCAGTGATTTAAATAGATATAATACTTACCTTGTCCCATCATTTATTCAATTTGGGGTGTAGGTGTGGTCCTACAAAATCTATCGCTAGATCCACTTTATGCTTGAGGTTTAAATGCATTCATAGGTTGGCGGTGCAGGCACGGGCTATAATGTAGTTGATCGACGATTTCAAATTCTCGTTGTTTGATCGGCACATGGGGTAGCAACGCATGTGGAGAGAAACATTAATTGGCCTATTAAATGGCATAATATAATCTTGTTTTGTGCTGAAAACATCCCATCACTGCTAATTTATCGGGTGGATCGTGAGTCAATGATTTTCTTTAGACAATGTTCGTTGATACCTCTTGGAAAAAACTATGACACCGATCCATCTTTCGTACAACACTGATGTGGAAAATATGGCTTGGAAGTGTGACTAGGACACAACGAAAACTAATATGAATCGAGATGAAACTAAGCCATACAAAATGCCTACGCGGTAGGTGCACGTGGTGTTTGAGATTGGTGTCTTTTTTTAATCATGTCACGGAATCGGGGATTTTCATTAGATAAGTTTTTTTTTTTTAACAACATGTCCTACGCTACAGATGCCGAAAAGTATTAAGGATCGGAGATCAACGATAAGTTTAAACAAGTGTTCTTGGATTACCCCCCTCAAAATTTGTCAATGCTGAAAATGCACCGGGGATGGTGATCGAAGATGTGTCAATGCAGAAATTTTCCATGTTTTAACTCTTTGAGATTTTATCGACCCCACACAAACGCATTAGTAATCAGCTATCATAGGTTCATCATGGTCCAGGTCAATGTTTAGGCCTCCCAAATTTTGTCAATGTCAATGTGAAATCAACCATTTCCTGATTATTCTTTGTGAACAAACAACACAAATCTACTTCAATTTTTTACCGATGTCGATGATACATCGACGATCGACGATTACTGTTACTATGTGGTTATGAAACTTGCTTGAATTTTTCCGACATTGAACATAAGCGCGGGGTCCACAATTTTTAGCTGCAGATTCTTAGTTAAAATGCAAAGTTCTTTCTAGACTCAAAGATTTCACTTTGACAGGTTCAAATAAATCCAACTTGATCAATGGTGAGACATGAAAATGAAATTAGTGATTCCTCCACAACAGACTCAATTCAGAACATAGACCAAAAGAAAACAAGTGGTACCCAAAAGAGAAACAATTATCATAAAATATTTGAGGGTGTGTTGAGCGCTAAACAAATGGCAATTCTCTAGGTGAAATAAAAATCTATGTTCCTTCCTTCAGGCTTAGCTCATGTAGAAGTTGGTTGAGAAACTAACTGTCTTCAATTTTTTCAGACTATTTCCTATCTATGCATGTACACTTTACTGGGTTCGTGAATCAGGTTTTGCATATGGAGTCTATCCCTTATCCCACCTTCGTTCCTCTTGACCATGACCCACGCCCATTTTTTACAAAATTTGGTAAGGCATTCACTAGTTTGAGGCTGTATTAGTTATCAGCATTCACTTGCTATGGTGTTTCTCCATTGCCAACAAGCATTCATAGCCCCGACAAAGTCACCCCGATGTCACAGAACTTTTTCCACTGCTAGTGAGCATCCATATCCCCGACGGAGTTATCTTCATACCTTCTCCAACTTTGAACTCATTTAATGTAATTGATTTATTTATGGTAGAAAATCCCTGAGCGAGTTGGAGAGGAGGGCATCTGTTATCTGCAAGATGAGATAGTTAACGTGAAAATCTTCCTATCTTTGTCTAGGGGTACATGTGGTCCTTTCCAACTTGCCAACTTTCCCTTTGGGATTTACCATGCTACCATGCGAACACTTCATCACTCACCAAGGTCATTTTTTTTTCAAAGACAAGATATAGATCTTATTGAAGAAATTTGTAATCTCCCAACGTTTCTTATGTTACACGTAAGCATCATTTAGGAGCAGAGTTTGCTACACCATATTTATTAAGGTCGACCAATGTTTTATGGAACATAACTTTATTATAGGAAAATACCAAGCAAACGAAAAGACAAAACTAAAAGGAATTTTCAATCTATCTACCCTAAACCTACACATTTATCCTAATCATAATGTAACATGAAAAAGACTGTTAAGCCCTAATGTTGGCTCATTACCCCTTAATTGGGGCATATTAGATTAGTAATGCTATTTTATTTATGTCGGATTTAGGCCATTAGTTGTAATTTAGATTAGTAATTTTATTTTAATTATGTCGGCTTTAGGCCATTAT
>SNQJ01S0061186.1:127724-157223 GCA_010110895.2 Picea sitchensis | reverse complement strand
AATGAAAGAAGGTAAATTGGCCACACAGCTGCACTAATCGCCGATCGTTGACGCCCAAACAACATCGACAAAAGGTGGAGTTTTTTTGCGTAATTTATTCACCACAAAAAACCTAGGAGATAGTCGATCCCCATAGGTATCAGCAAAATACAAGAAGGATAGACATTGAAAAAAGATGTAAATAAATCACCGATAGTCAATAACCGTTGCGCTTTATTAGGGTTGAGGAAATCTAGAAAGGTTAAGACAATTGTTTTGTCTATGACAAGTGTATCGTTGACTGTCGATCCCCGATACACTTTTGACATTGGTACTTTTTCATGAGATTCGATCGGGGATCACTTGGGTAGGTTTATCGTCGATCGTCAATCCTTGATACTTTTTGGCATCGACAAGATATGATCAATTTTTAGAACGTATAGCTTAAAGAAACTCCCGATTCTGATTAACACGAAAGAATCAAGACGTTGATCTCGAGTGCCATGTGTCTTTATCATGTAAGGGTGTCATATGACCTAGTTTCATCTCGAGTCGTCTTAATGTTTCCTTTGTCCTAGTCCCACCTCCAAGTCAGCTTCGCCACATCATCTCTATATGTAAATATCCATCAGCGTCATATTTTGTGCAAGAAGCTATCAATGAAAAGTGCTCGAAGCAGAATCCCAACCCCTGACTCATCAATTGGACTATCAAAACGATAGGATGTTTGTGGCATAAGATATGATCGAATTTTTACATTTAATATATCAGTTAATGCTTGATCCCGCATTTGTTTCTACCTCATCCGTCGATTGATTAACAACAATTTGATACTACCAATAGGCCACATTACCAACCACCTCTGCGCCGTCAACCCACGATGAATTTAATTTTAAACATCTTTGAAGATCTGGAAGAATATTTAATGAAATTACACTCACAACCCGAATTGAATGGCTGATGTGATAAGGTAAGTTCATCCCTGTTTAAATCTCTAGAATATTTTTGAACAAATTCATCTTGCACACAAGTTTGAATTCGAGAGCATCCAAAGTAGAAAAGCGAGCATCTCAAGACTTTGTTGATCCTTAGATTATCAAAACCAGGTTAAACAAGATGCAAAGGTATGTGTTCAAGTTTGTCAAATTTGGCGGTCATGATTTATATATGCATCTGATTTTCTTGCAGTCTCTAAACTATGTTCTAACTGCAGTTAAAATGTCGCTGAAAAAGCCAACCACCAGACATTCATTGAAGAGCACGAAATTCGGGTTTTGAGGGATAACAACATAGATCGGATCAGGAAAGAGATTCAATACTGGGTGAAAATGGCCCATGAACCTCAATGGGAGATTCGGGAGAAATGCATCGATTTCGAAAGGAGTTGGGTAAATATTAATCGGGAGATGAAAAACATCGGCCTCCCAGAATTTAGCTCACCCGAGGACTTTGTCGACTTGCATGACATAGTCAAGAAACATGCAGAACAATGCTTCACATGAACTGCAGAGATAGAAAAGGTGGTGAGCATGGCATGAGGTCAATTACAACAGTTCATGGAACACTTGATCAAGGCTCGAGCAATATTGCAGTAGTTAAGTTTCAAAATAGTCAAGTATCGGGCACGAGCTGTAGAAGTAAAATAAATCCTTTTGGCCTCGATGGACCAACACAGATTTCCATATGCCAACACATGCGATGAACTCTTCGTCAAATGGTCAGAGTATGAGAAGAGTCATCCACTTCAGTGAAACTATTTGATGATTCTTAGAAGACAAAGAGATGGAAGCGCCATGTGGCAATGTTTTCTTTTACTTAGCTTGCACTTTTGATAGCTATTTTTAGTTAATGATTCCTTATAAATAGGAGGATTGAACTTTTAGTGGAGGTTAATGGTTTTTTCAAAGACCCTCATTTTTGGAATTGTAAAGAACTATTTATGAACTACCTTAATTGAGAAGTCTTGTTTAGGACCGGAGACAAACTTCTATTTTTCATCAAAGGCGTGCGTGATTGGATTTGAGGAATTACTACCGACTTTGTTTCATGAATGGATGTTGTAATCAGTGAGAGTTTCTGAATCTATTGGTAAGTTATTTGTTTCAATATTTTGGTAGTTCTTATCTCTAATGTTGAAAGCAAATTATTGTGTTAAAGTGTGATTAATGCTATAGCTATGGAAACTATTTTTCTTGCCATAATTTTATTGCATGTATGTTTTATTTTTATAATTGTATCTTAGTCAATAATTGAAATGCCAACAAGTTAATGTATTAGTAATATTTTTTTTCATTCTTGAGCACAAGGGTTATCCCAAGCTCAGTTGTCTTCAATAGTTAAGAAACCCTCCTTTTCTTTATCAGCTAGTTTATAGCAGCACCCATATTCTAATCAGACCCATCTAATAAGAGAAAACAAAAAAAATAATGTTTAAAATGAAGGAGGAATTTTCACAAGAAGATATCGTGTCAATCACTACGTAAAGACCATCGATAAATTAGTCGAATCAAAAGATATGGAGAACCATTCCACCATTAAACAATGCAGAGTCTAATTGGGACTTTGTGGCGGGTTTGGTTCCTACTGTTGAGTCAAAGGGATTTAAGACCTCTCAACAGAATTAGCGCTAAAAGGAGGGCCTGAATGAATGGATAACAATATTTATGATATAATATTTCACACAACCTATAGATTCAAAAAAACCCACATGCATGGCTTATCATTCTAAATATAGCACACATACACTAAGTACTCCTGAAATGAGTAACTCACCCTAGCAAGAGGAATAACATTTATTCCCTGAAATACCTTACACTCTTCCCCATGAGGAGTTGAACCAGTTCAAAAGAATCACAAGAGCTTACGCTCGAAAAATTGGATCATTACCCTTAGCTCCATTACTACCTCGTAGAAAAAAAGTAAGCACACCAATGGTCGACACCCCCGACCAATTTTTTTTTCACACAGTATAATACCTGAAAGATTTATCCCTCACCGAGATTGAAAATCCCCTTAATCTGATCCCCGAAACACCAGTTGGTAACTAAGCCCGATGATTTTGAATCTGACAAAGAAGGGTTTAACTCGAATCGCTCAGCTTCAGATTCAGACGACATGGAGGATAACAATGATCATAATGAAGAGAGGGGAAACCCACCTCAAAATAACCAACCATGGTTGTCTAGACATGCTCTGGAAATCCCCAGATGGGTACATAACCTCCCTCGACATCCAGAAAAGTTACTTCCCAAGTTTGACTCTGAAACCTCCGGATTTCTTGAAGACCACATTAAAAATTTCATACTATCTATTAGACTGATGAATTTCCAATATGAGGATGTAGTGTGTAGGATTTTTCCCTATACCTTTGAGAATTCAACCTCAACATGGTATTTTAACTTTCCCATAGGGTCCATAACTAGTTGGATGAAGTTTCAAAAAGATTTTTTAGACAAATTTGTAGAAGAAACCACTACAGGAGATTTAATGGCTGAGTTGTTCGTCGCCACCATGAGTTCAAAAGAAAAAGTTAAATATTTCAATCAACGATTCGCCACTTTCCTGAACAAATTCCAACCCGAAGCTAAATCCACTCAGGAGTTGCAAATAGAAGTATACACTAATGCTCTCCCCGCTTCTATTTCCATGTTTGTAAAAATGGCTGCCAAACATACCCTAGCTGAGAATTTTGAGGAAGACAAAACAATTGAAATCCAATTGAAGGGATGTAAAGAGGGTCAGGTCTCACTAGTTAAGAAGGAAGCTCAACCTCCATCCAGGAGAGGACTCTTGTTGACTAGACCCCCAAGGAAACAAACTGAACAAGGCCCTGAAAAGGGAAGTGAAGACATAGAATACCTACAACAGATGATAAAGAAGTTGTCAAATGGAATCGTAGACATGAAAAGGAGTGCAGGGGAAGGAAACCAAGGCTAAAGGCCCTATAAACCCCTTTTAAAAAGAAACCCACCGTTCAAAGCAATTGAACCTCCCCCAGCCAACTTAAACATCGACCTGGGCAATGTAGCATCTGACTCTTTCTGTACTTATCATCAAGAGAAAAATTCTGAAAGAGACTGCCCAAAACGGGTGCATGCCATGAATTTGATGGCCAATTGGTTCCTAAACGAAGTTTCCCTTACCAAACAATCAAGCGACTCAACGATGAATATTGCTAATCATGAAGAAGTTGAATTGTCGGAAGAAACAACCATGTTGTTGTGGGATCTTGAATTGTCAATGCCTTCGAATGATATATTTGAGGTTCAAGAACCACCCACTGAGGTTTTGGTTGTGAAAACGCGAAGTAGGGGTCAACCGATCTCAAATGACCTTACCATTTCCCAAACTTTGGGAGGAAAAAAACATTCAATCACCTGAAAACACCTTTTGTCTCCCAAAGAAATCTTATAAACATCCATACACGAGAATAACCCAAATTAGACTACAACATAGTAGAAGATCTAAAATGATTGAAGGCAAATGTATCGGTCATGGACATGTGTAGGATTTCCCAGCAAAAGGACTTTTTTTTACAAGCCTTGAAGTCAATAGAAACTCCTATAACAAGCACTGACCAAGGGGAAAATAGAGCCCCCACATATCTAAAAAATAAACCAAATGTGAACGCTTGATCTATAGATAAAAAAGGAAAGCCTTTTGTCCCACCGTTCCTTTTAACGTTTGAAGTCTTCAACATAAACCTACATAATTGTTTATTTGAATCAGGGGAATCCTCTAATGTTATGCCATTATCTATCTGCAATAAATTAAACATAGTCCCTCTCAAAAGTGATAAGCATGTGAGACAACTGGACAAAACCCACTTGAAAGTTATTGGAGAAATCAAGGATATCATGATTAGGATGGCTACACACCAAGAATTTTTTCAAGTAATTGACATCATTGTGGTAGATATACTTAGTCGATATTTGTCTAAGAATTTGAATGGATACTTTAGCACAAACTGGTCTCACCTTTGGTTGCCATTAAAGGGACACACAAACATTATTAGGATCGATAGGGATAGGTATCTCAAACATACTGTCACTGATTTAGAATCCCTCAACGAACCCTTATCGGCAGATTTCCCCGTTCTAGGAAACTACTCCTGCTATTCTGATTTTGGTAATTTATCCCCTCTCTCTTCTGATGTTCCTCTTAATCAAAACTTTGAAATGACTTTTCAAGAAAATGTGCTGACAATGGCAGAAGAAACCATCTTCTATCAAGAAGCTCTGTTGGAAACCACAAAGAAAATAATTGGAGAGGAAGAAGTTAGTAGGCCAAGAGAAGTTGATGGTCTTCTCTCATAAGTTTGGACCTTGTACTTTGATGGGTCTAAATCAAAATAAGGATCAGGAGCAGGGTGTATCCTCATTGATCCAAAGGAGAAACGAAGTTTCCTGTCCCACAGACTAGAATTTGAATGCACTAATAACACTGTCGAGTATGAAGATTTAGTGAAAGGACTAAATAAATCCATAGAATTAAATGTTAAAGAACTAAAGGTTTTCAGAGACTCTGAGATTATTGTTAGGCAAGTAAATACCACTATACATTGCAACTCTCCCCAACTTAGGAATTATCAACAGGGAGTGGACAGGCTAATAGAACATTTTGAAGCCTTCAACATTACAATGATCCCCAGAACAAAGAATACTCGTGTTGATTCCTTGTCCACTGATGCCTTGAGTCTATCCCCTTTAGAATACTATGAAGCCTCCCAGTTCACTGTGGAGCTACTCTACAAACCATCAATGCCCAAAAATATTTCTAATTGGAAGGTCTTTGAAGGAGATGAACATATCATAAAAACTTTAACCAATCAGAATTTTTTTTAAAGACCTGGATATTGACGATGAAATATTCCAAGAGCAACTAGTAGACACCAATCCCCATGAACAAAGAGGTGAAACATATCACTCAACAAACAAACCAAGGTTTCACACGATACTGAAATGGGTAGCCAATTTTGAGAACCTATTTGACTTAAGGGAAATATTTAAAGGGTCAACAAACACAAAGATAGGGAGCTCATGTCCCATGTACAAGACCGTAAACCTAGGAACCTTGGAAAACCCTAAGAATATAAATCTTGCTAAGACAATATATAAAAAAGAAAGAAAAAAATATCTCAAACTTTTCAGAGAATACCAAGATGTTTTTGCGTGGTCCTATTGAGATATGAAGACTTATGACACTCACATAATTCAACACACAATCTCGTTAAAACCTAAAGTAAAACCCTTCCAACATAAGCTCCAGAAGTATCACCCATCTCTGGAACCCCTCATGTGTCAGGAGTTAAATAAATTGCTTGACGCTAAAATTATCTTTCAAGTTAGACACTCTTCCGGGGTAGCAAATTTGGTTCCTTTCAGGAAAACGTATGGGGAGATCCGCCTGTGTGTGGATTTCAAAAACCTCAATAGAGCATCAGAAAAAGGATAAATACCCAGTCCCACTGATGGAGCAACTCTTGTAAATCATGTCTAGTTATGAGATTTTCTCCCTGCTAGACGGATTTTCAAGTTACAACCAAGTTCTAGTTTCAGAGGAAGACCAATTGAAAAATACCTTCCAAACCAAGTGGGGAACCTTTGCTTATAAGTGCATGCCATTTGGGTTAATCAATGGAGGGGAAACCTTCCAAAGGGCCATGGACATATCTTTTCGGGGACTAATCAACAAGTGTGTAGTAGTTTATTTGGACGACGTGACTGTGTATTCAAAGAATAGAGAAGATCACATCCAACACCTAACCCAGTTTTTCAAAAGTTGTAGGAAATACGATATATATTTAAACCCTAAGAAAAATATCTTTGGTGTCGAGGAAGGGAAACTAATAGGTCATATTATATCTCAAGAAGGAATTCACATAGACCCAGAACAAATTAAGGCAATAGCTCAGCTTCCCTTACCCCACAAAAAAAGGCCATGCAATCCTTCTTTGGGAAAATCAATTTTGTGACAAAGTTCACCCCTGATTTCATTGAAACCATAAAACCCTTACAAAAAATGATCCACAAAGATTCTAAATTTAATTAGGATGACGAATGAAAAAGTGCTTTTAGCAATATTAAGACTGCAATTTCCCAAGCTCCAGTGTTGTGAAGTCCTGAATTTAGAAAGGATTTTCTCCTCTATACTTTTGCCTCCGAGCAATCTTTAGTTGCAGTATTAACTCAGAAGGATGATGACAACAATGAGGCTTCGATCTCATTTATGAGCACTAATATCCAAGGGGCCAAGATAAATTACTCTTCTATAGACAAACATACTTATACGATGTATAAAGCAGTAAAACATTTTAGATCTTACATCCTAAAAAATCACACCAAAATCATTGTGTCACATCCTGCAGTATGATCCCTATTCACTCAATAGGATATGGGGGAAAGAAGAGGAAAAAGGATGGTATTTTTCCAAGAGTTTTATCTAGATATAAAACCTGCCAAACTGGTTAAGGGAAAGGGATTGTGTAAACTAGCCACTGAAGCCTAAGACCGAGTAAATGAAGATTTCGGGTGGGAGAATGAATTGGTGTTATGGTGTAGTGAAGCTTTATATGTTCCCCCAGGGCATGATTCTTGGTATGGGAAGATCACTTATCTCCTAGATCATGGTACTTGCCTAGAAAATCTAAACCCTAAGGAAAGGAGAGCTCTCAGACTAAAATCGACACAATATCGCCTCATAAATTCGGTGCTCTTCCACGTGAATTATGACGGGGTACTTTTGATATGTCTCAAATGTGAGGATGCATAAAAAGTTCTGAAAAAGCTCCACGATGGTCCTGAAGGTGGAAACTTTGTAGGGAATACCACCGCTCACAAGACACTGAGATTTGACTATTATTGGCCTACTTTGTTTAGAGATGCTCACACATACACTAGACACTGTAAAACTTGTCAAATGAGCGCGAGGAGGGAAAATAGAGTATTTGTCCCACTTCAAATTATGTCCATATCCAAACCATTTGAGCAATGGGGGTTATATGCCATAGGAGATATTACCTCGAGTTCTTAAAAAAAACATAGATACATACTTAATGCTATGGTCTATTTCACGAAATGGGCAGAGGCCATCCCTCTGACTCATGTAAATAAAAATGTGGTGATTCAATTCATAGAAAAAAAGATGATCACAAGGTTCGATATGCCTTCCGTTCTTGTGCTTGATAATTCCGCTTACTTCTCTTCCACCCTATTAGCATATTTTTCTCTAGACAAAGGAATCATAATCAAATACTCTACAAACTACTATCCACAGGGGAATGGAGTGGCATAATCAACCAATAAGAACCTCGTGAGGATATTGAAGAAAACAATTGCAGAAAATCAGAGGAATTGGCATAGTTCACTTCATAATGCCTTATGGGACGATAGAGTAACAACCAAGGAAGTTATAGGGAACTCCCCATACTTTTTGGTATACGGGAAAGAAGCCATTCTCTCGAACGGGCTATATCTTACATCTCTTCAACTTGCTCAAGGTTCTAGAGGACAACCCTCATTGGTTATTCAACAGAGAATTTATACCCTCCTCATGCTGGAATAAGAAAGGAAGAAAGAAAAATCAAAGTTCATCGCTCATCAACAGATAGTTAAAAGGTGGTTTGACAAGCATAAGGCCAGAGAGAAGAATTTTGAAGTAGGAGACTTAGTCTTGAAATGAGATAGAGAAAATGAACTAAAGGGAAAACATTCAAAGTTTCAGAATCTACGGCTTGGACCTTTCCAGGTAACCGAGAAGCTTGGGGCAGGCACGTATCGGTTGCAAAATATGAGGAGGGAACTTGGCGCTCTCTCGGTGAATGGTCAAGCCCTAAAACACTATTTATGTTAATATATATGTGTGTGTGTGTGTGTGTGTTTTCGTGATATTTTATTTTGTAGGTGTTAGGCAGGCTGATTGTGGAATCCTTTATTTCTATTTTTCTTTTGTGTAGTATTTTTGTGCAATAAAGTTGTGTTCCGCAAGGAATTGGTTGAAATTAATCAATACGGTGTAGAAAAATCTTCTCTTGACTCATACTTACATGCAACATAAGAAACTTTGGTCGAAATGTTGTTGTCTTAAAGGAGTTATGTATCTAACCTTTGCAAATAAACAACCTTGGCAAGTGATGAAGTGTCCCCCTGCTGGTCTGGTTAAACCTAAAGGGAAAGATGGTAAGTTGGAAAGGACCACATGTACCTCAATACATAGCTAGCAAAAAATTTCACCTTAACCATCTCATCTTGCAAATAACAGATGTCCTCCTCTCCCACTCTCTCATGGCATCTGTGCTAAAAATAAATCAATTATATCAAATCAGTGAAAAATAGGAGAGGGTATGCATATAACTCCGGTGGGGATATGGATGCTCGTTGGCAACAAAGCAAGGTCAGTGACGTCAGGGTGACTCCGTCGAGGATATGGATGCTCATTGGAAGCAGAGCGACACCGCAATAAGTGAATGATGATAACTAAAGGACCTGGTGCCAATGAATGCTTTACTCATTTCTTGTCATGGGGGGCGTGGGTCATGGTCAAAAGTAACGAAGATGGAATAAAGTTTGAAACCCCATAGGCGGGCTCAGATTCACAAACTAGGGGAATTCTAAATGCAAGGATAGAGAGGATCTGATAAAAACAAAACTAGTTAGATCCTTAACCAGCTTCTGCATCAACTAAACACGGGGAAGGAACAAAGATTCTGCTTTCGACCAGTAAATCACCATTTGTTGAGTGCTCAACACACCCTGAATCCTTATGAAATTTTATCACTTTTTGGGTATCACTTGTTTTCTTTTACTGTCTAAATCAATTTCACTTTGGGGGGTGGTTTATTTTGTTTTTTTTTCATGACTCTTATTGATCAAATCAGATGTGTTTGAACTTGTTAAAAGAAAACTTGTGTCTAAAAGAACTTGACATTCCAATTAAGAATCAAGGATTAACATCACGACTGTCGCACTTGTGTTCAGCGTCAACTAAAATGCAAGAAGGTAAAGTGGCCACACAGTTTCACTAATCGTCGAACTCTAAAACCCCATCAGCATCAACATAAGGTGGAGTTGTTTTGCGTAAGTTATTCACCACGAAAACCCGGGAGATAGTCAATACCCATCGATATTGAAAAAATATGGGAAGGATAGACATTGACAAAAGCCATAAAGAAATCACCGATAGTCGATGATCGATGTGCTTTATCGGGGTCGAGGAAATATAGAAAGGTTAATACAATCATTTTGTTTACGACAAGCGTATCGTCGATCATCGATCCCCGATACACATTTGGCATCGAGACTTTTTCGTGTGAGTCGATCGGGGAGAACTTGGGTAGGTTTATCATCGATCGTCGATCCTTGATACTTTTCAGTGTCGGCAAGATAGGATCAGTTTTTAGAACATATAGCTTAAATAAAGTCTCAATTCCGATTAACACAAATGAATGAAGATGTTCGTCTCGAGTGCCACGTGACTTTATCACGTAAGGGTGTCGTACATCCTAGTTTCATCTCAAGTCGTCTTAAGGTTTTATGTTTCCTAGTCACACCTCTAGGTCAACCTCGTCACATCATCTCTATACGAAACTTATTAACGAAAAGTGTTCGAAGCAGAATCTCGACCCCCAACTCACCAACTGGAATAGCGAAACGATGGGATGTTTGCGGCATAAGATACGATCGTATTTGGACATTTAATAGACCAGTTAATGTTTGATCCCTCATTTTTTGCTACCTCATGCATCGATTGAACAACAACAATTTTACACCGTCGATAGGCCACATTAGAACCCATGCCCACACCATCAACCTGCGATGAATTTAATTTTAAACATCTTTGAATATATCATGACAAATTTAATGAAATTACACTCATAACCCGAATTGAATGGGTGATGCGAAAAGGTAATTCCATCCCTATTTAAATTTGTAGAACGGTTTTGAACAAATTCATTATGCGCACAAGTTTGAATTCCAAAGCATTTGAAGTAGCAAAGTGAGCGTCTCGAGACTGTGTTGATCCTTAGATTATCAAAACCAAGTTAAACAAGCTATAGAGGTATGTGTTCAAGTTTTTCAAATTTAGCAGTCATGATTTATATATGAATCTGATTTTCTTGCACAGTCTCTAAACTATGTTCTAACTACAGGTAAAATTTCGTCAAGAAAGAAAACCATCGGACGTTTGCCTAAGAGCACTGAATTCGGGTGTTGAGGGATAGAAAGATAGACCGGATCAGGAAATTGGTCGAATACTGGGTGATAATGGCCCAGGAACCTCATCGAGAGATTTAGGAGAAATGGGTTGATTGTGAAAGGAGCTAGGTAAAGATTAACCGGGAGATGAAAAACATCGGCCTCCCAGAATTCGACTCACCCAAGGACTTTGTCGACTTGCATGAAATTGTCAAGCAACATGCAGAACACGAATCAACATGGACTGCAGAGATAGAAAAGGTGGCAAGCATGGTGCCATGTCAAGTACAACAGTTCATGGAACACTCGATTAAGGCTTGAGCATTATTGCAGCAGTTAAGTGTCAAAATAGTCAAGTATCAGGCACAATCCGTAGAAGTAAAAGAAATCCTTTCAGCCCCGATAGACCAACACAGATTTTTGTATGCCAACACATGCGAGGAACTCTTCGTCAAATGGTCAGAGTATGAGAAAAGTCATCCACTTCAGTGAAACTATTTGATTATTCTTAGAATATAAAGAGATGGAAGCACCATGTGGCAATGTTTTGTTTTACTTAGCTTGTACTTTTGATATCTATTTTTAGGTAATGATTCATTCTAAATAGGAGGATTGACCTTTTAGTAGAGGTCGATGGTTTTTGAAAAGATCCTCATTTTTGGAATTGTAAAGAACTATTTCTAAACTACCTTAATTGAGAAGTCTTGTTTAGGACCGAAGACAAACTTCTTTTTTTCATCAAAGGCATGTGTGATTGGATTTTAGGAGGAATTACTTCTGAATTTGTTTCATGGATGGATACTGTAATGAGTAAGAGTTTCTGAATCTATTGGTAAGTTATTTGTTTCAATATTTTTGTAGTTATCATCTCCAATGATGAAAGAAAATCTTTTTGTTAAAGTGTGATTAATGCTAGAGCTAAGGAAACTATTTTTCTTTCCATCATTTTATTGCATGTATGTTTTTTTTCTATAATTTTATCTCAGTCAATAATTGAAATGAAAACAAGTTAATGTATTAGTATTAGGCTTGTAAAATGTGTGAATATCTTTGTCTGCATGCTTGAGAACAAGGGTTATCCCAAGCTCAACCTTCTTCAGTAGTTAAGAAACCCTCCTTTTATTTATCAGTTGGTTTATACCAACTCCCATATTCTAATCAAACCCATCTAATAAGAGAAAACACAAAAAATAACATTTAAACATAAGCAGGAATTTTCATAAGAAGATATCATGTCAATCACTACAGAAAGCCCATCGATAAATTGGGCAGATCGAAAGATCTGGACAACCATTCCACCATTAAATTCTACAGAGTCTAATTGAGACTTCATGGCAGGTTTTGTTCGTGTTGTTGAGTCAAAGGGATTTAGGACCCCTCAACGCAACACTGATGTGGAAAAGTTGACTTGGAAGTGTGACTAGGACACAGGGAAACCTAAGATGACTCAGGATGAAACTAAGCCATACAAAATGCCTATGCAGCAGAGACACGTGGTGTTTGATATTGGCGTCTTCGTTTAATCATGTCAAGAAATCAAGGATTTTCATTACATAAGAGTTTGTTTTTTTCAAAAGGTCATACCCTGCCGATGTCGAAAAGTATCAAGGATTGACGATCTACAATAAGTTTAAACAAGTGTTCTTGGATTACCCCCTTCAAAATTTGTCGATGCTGAAAATGCATTGGGGATCAATGATCGACAATGTGTCAATGTGAAAATTTTCCATGTTTTAACTCTTTGATATTTACCGACCCCAAACAAACGCATCAGTAATTGGCTATTAGAGGTTCATCATGGTCCATGTCAATGTTTATCCCTCCCAAATTTTGTCGATGCTGATGTGAAATCAGCGATTTCCTGAGTCTTCTTTGCAAACAAACAATGCAAATCTACTTCATTTTTTTACCTATGTCGATGATACATCGATGATCGATGATTACTGTTACTATGTAGCCATGAAACTTTATCGGAATTTGTCGATGCCAAACTTAAGACTGGGGGTCACAATTTTTAGCTGCATATTCTTAGTTAAAATGCCAAGTTCTTTCTAGACTCAAATATTTCACTTTGACATGTTCAAATAAATCCAACATGATCAATGATGAGAGATGAAAACAAAATTAGTGATCCCTCCACAAAAGACTCAATTCAAAACACAAACCAAAAGAAAACAATTGGTTCCCAAAAGAGAAAAAATTATCATAAAATATTTTAGGGTGTGTTGAGCACTCAACAAATGGTGATTCTCTTAGCGAATTAAAAATCCTTGTTACTTTGTTCAGGCTTAGCTTGTGTAGAAGTTGGTTAAGAAACTAATTGGCTTATCTTTTATCAGAGTATTTCCTATTCATGCATGTACAATTTCATGGGTTCATGAATCTGGGTCCACCTATGGAGTTTAGCCCTTATCCCAACTTCGTTCTTCTTGACTGTGACCCACGCCCATTTTTTGAAAAAATCCAGGTAAGACATTCATTGGCTCGTGGTTGTCTTAGTTATAATCATTCACTTGCTATGGTTTTGCTCTGCTGCCAACAAGCGTCCATAGCCCCGACAGAGTCACCCTGACATTAGAGAGCTTGCTCCACTGCCAACGAGCATCCATAGCCACGACGGAGTTATATGCATACCCTCTCCGACTTTGCACTCATTTAATTTAATTGATTTATTTCTGGCAGAAATTCCTTAAGCAAGTTGGAGAGGAGGACATTTGTTATCTGCAAGATGAAATAGTTAATGTGAAATTATTTCTAGCTCTGTCTAGAGGTACATGTGGTCCTTTATAACTTTCCAACTTTCCCTTTAGGATTTACCATACCACCAAGAAGACACTTCATAACTCACCAAGGTCGTGTTTTTTGCAAAGACAATATATAGATCCTCTTGAAGAAATTTTTAATTTCCCAACATTTCTTATGTTGCACGTAAGCATCAGTTAGGAGCAGAGATTGCTACACCATATTTATTAAGGTCGACCAATGTTTTATGGAACACAACTTTATTACACGAAAATACCAAGAAAAATAAAAGGACTCTGCAATCAATCTACCCTAAACCTACACATTTATCCTAATCAGAATGTAACATGAAAAATACACACATTGTTTTTTGGACAGAAATATTGTTTTAGGGCTTGGCCATTCACTGGGAGGGCATCAGGTTCCCCCCTCATATTTTTCAACTAGTACGTTCCTGCCCCAATTTTCTCTGATACCTGGAAAGGTCCAAGCTATATATTTTGAAACTTTGAATGTTTTCCCTTAGGTTCGTTTTCTCTATCCCATTTCAGGACTAAGTCTCCTACTTCAAAATTCTTCTCTTTGGCCTTATGCTTGTCAAACCATCTTTTAACCATCTGTTGATGAGCGACGAACTTATATTTTATTTCTCCCTTTCCTCTTCAAGCATGAGGAGGGTATCAATTCTTTGTTGAATAACTGATGAGGGTTGTCCTCTTGAACCCTGAGCAAGCTGAAGTGATGGAAGATATAATCCATTTGGGAGAATGGATTCTTGTCCGTATACCAAAAAGTATGGAGAATTTCCTATAGATTCCTTAGGTGTTACCATGTATTCCCATAAGGAATTATGAAGTGAGCTATGCCAATTCCTATGATTGTCTTCCACTATTTTCTTCAAGACAATCACTAGGTTATTATTAGTTGATTCTGCCACCCCATTTTCTTGTGAATAGTAGTTTTCAAAGTATCTTATTATGATTCCTTTGTCTAGAGCGAATTCTGTCAATAGACTAGAATACAAGTAAGAAGCATTGTCAAAACAGAGAATGGAAGGCATCCCAAACCTTATGATCAATTTTTGTTCTATGAATTGGATTACAACATTTTCATTCATGTGAGTTAGAGGGATGGGCTCTTCCCATTTCGTAAAATAGTCAGTAGCATTCAGTATAGGTTTATGTTGTTTTGAAGAACTCAGGGTAATATCCCCTATGACATATAACCCCCATTGCTTGAATGGTCTAGATATGGTCATTGGTTGGAGCGAGACAACTGCTCTATTTTCTCTACCAATGCTTATTTTACAATTTTTATAGTTCTTAGCATATGTATGAGCGTCCCTAAATAGAGTAGGAGAGTAATAACCAAATGTTGATATTTTGTGAGTTGTGGTATTTATTGCAAAGTGTCTACCTGTAGGACCATCATGGAGCTCCCTTAGAACCTTTTCTACATCTTCATGTTCGAGACATCTCAAGAGTACTCCATCATAATTTACGTGGAAAAGTACTGAATTTACAAGGTGATATTGCGCGGATTTTAGCCTGAGAGCTCTCCTTTCCTTAGGGCTTAGGTTTTCTAGGCAAGTCCCATTATGTAGGAAGTAAATCAATTTTCCATACCAAGACTCTTGCCCTAGGGGAATGTATAAATCTTCACTACACCATAATGCTGATTCATTCTCCCACCCGGGGTATTCATTTATTTGATCTTGGGCTTCTGCAACTAGTTTACACAATCCTTATCCCTTTACAAGTTTGGCAGGTTTTATATATAGATCAAATTCTTGGACAACTTCCATCCAATTTCCCCTTATCTCCCCCATCTCCTATTGAGTGAATAGGGATCGGACTATGGGATGAGGCACAATGAATTTGGTACACCACATAAGTATATTTGTCTATAGCAGGGTAGTTCAATTTGACTCCCTAGATATTAGTTCTCATAAATGATACGGGTGCCTCATTGTTATCATCATCCTTCTGGGTCAATACTGCAACTAGGGACTAGTCGGAGGCGAAAGTATACAAAAAAAATTATTTACTAACATCGGGAATTCACAGCACCGAAGCTTGATATATTGCAGTATTGATATTGTTGAAAGAATATTTTCGCTCGTCATCCCACTTAAAATATACATCCTTGCGAATCATTTTTTGTAAGGTTTTGACAGTTTCAACAAAATCAGGCGTGAACTATCTCACAAAATTGATTTTCTCAAAGAAGGATTGCATAGCCCTTTTTTTATGGGGTAAGGGAAGTTGAGCTATTTCCTTTATTTGTTCGGGATCTATACGAATTCCTACCTGAGATATAATATGACCTAGTAGTTTCCCTTCCTCAACACCAAATATAGTTTTCTTAAGGTTTAAAGATATTCCATATTTCGTACATGTTTCGAAAATATGGGTTACATGTTGGATGTGATCTTCTATGTTCTTTGAATACACAATCACGTTGTCCAAATATACTACTACACATTTGTTAATAAATCCTTGAAAATCTATGTCCATGGCCCTTTGGAAGGTTTCCCCTGCGTTGATCAACCCAAATGGCATGTGTCTATAAGAAAAATTTCCCCACTTGGTTTGGAAGGTAGTTTTCAATCAGTCTTCCTATGAAACTAGAACATAGTTGTAACCTGAGAAACCATCTAGAAGGGAGAAAATTTCAGAACCAGACATGGTCTGTAAGAGATGTTCCATGGGTGGGACTGGGTAGTTATCCTTTTCTGATGCTATATTAAGGTTTCTGAAATATACACACGTGCAGATCTCCCCAGATTTTTTTTTGAAAGGAACCAAATTTTCTACCCAGGTAGAGTGTCTAACTTGAAAGATAATATTAGCATATAGTAATTTATTTAACTCTTGATACATCAGGGGTTCCAGAGATGGATGGTACTTCCTGAGATTTTGTTGGAAGGGTTTTAATCTAGATTTTAATGGGATTGTGTGTTGTATAATGCGAGTGTCATAAGTTTTCAATTCCCAGTAGGTCCAAGAAAAGATGTCTTGATATTCTCTAAAAATACTAAGATAAGCTATCATGTCTTCTTTAGACACTGTTTTACTTAGATTTAGATTCTTAGGGGTTTTCTGGGGTTCATAGGTTTATAGTCTCATATATGGGACATGAACTCCCTGTCTTTGTGTTCTTTGACCCTTTAAATCTTTCCCTCAGGTCAAAAAGTTTCTCCAAATTGGATACCCCTTTCGGTATCATGTGAAACCTTGGTTTATTATTAGAGTGATCTATTTCTCTCTTGTGTTCGTGGAAATTGGTTTCTACCAGTTTCTATTGGAATACCTCGTGATTAATAGCCAAATATTTGAAATTCTCTTGATTGGTTAGAAAATCTACAATATGTCCATCTCCTTCGAAAACCTTCCAATTAGCAATATTGTTGCGTATTGATGGTTTGTAGAGTAGTTCCATAGTGAACCTAGAAGCTTCGTAGTCTTCTAAATGGGATAACCTCGAGGCTGCAGTGGCTATGGAGTCAACAAGAGTATTATTTATCCTAGAAACAATAGTAATATTAAAAGCCTCAAAATGTTCAATTAGTCTATGCACCTCTTGTTGGTAATTTCTCAAGTGAGGTGAATTGCAATGGATATAATTATTTACTTGCCTAATGATAATTTCAGAGTCCCCAAAAATTTTTAGTTCTTTAATGTTTAAGTCTATGGCTTTCTTTAGTCCCTGAACTAGAGCTTCATACTCAACAGTATTATTGGTGCATTCAAATTCTAGTCTGCAGGATAGGAAATTATGCCTTCCCTTTGGGTCAATGAGGATGCATCCTGCTCCCGACCCTTCTTGTAATTTAGATCCATAAAAGTACAATGTCCAAATTTGTGAGCAAAATTTAGCAACTTCTTCAGGCCTAGTTATTTTCTCATCTACATATACCGTGTATATTGTTTCCAATAGAGGTTCCTGACAGAAGATGGTTTCTCCTGCCACTGCTAGTAGATTCACTTGAAAATTCATTTCAGAGTTTTGAGTGAGAGGTACGTCAGATGAGAGATGAGTGAAATTGCTGAAATCAGAATTACAGGAGTAGATTCCTAGCACGGGGAAATATGTCGGCGAGGGTTTGTTGAAGGCTTCTAAATTGGCGATAGTATGTTTGAGATATCTTTCCCTATCAATCCTAATCATGTTGGTATGTTCCTTTAGTGGCAACCATAGGTGAGCCTAGTCCATTCTAAACTATCCATTCAATTTCTTAGACCAATATCGACTAAGTCGAAATACATAAGCTTATGGGATATCTACTACAATGATGTCAATTACTTGAACAAATTTTGGGTGTGTATCCATTCTGATCATGACATCCTTAAGTTACCCAATAACTTTTACGTGACTTTTGTCTAGTTGTATAATGTTTTTATCACTTTTGAGCGGAATTGCATTCAATTTATTTCAGATCAACAATGGCGTGACATTGTCGGATGCCCCTGAATTGACTAAACAATTATGCAGGTTTCTGTTGAAGACTTCAAACGTTAAAAGGAAAGGTGGACAAAAGGCTTTCCTCTTTTGTCTACAGAGCACACATTTACATTTGGTTTGTTCTTTAGATATCTGGGGGGATGAGGCCTCACCTAGGTCAGTGCTTTTTATAGGGGATTATATTGACTTTAAGGCCTGTAACAAAAAATACTTTTGTTGGTGAATTCTGCACATGTCCATGATTGACACATTGGCCTTCAACTTCTTTAAATCTTCTACTATGTTGTAGTCCATATTGGGTGACTCTTGTGTGTGTATGTTTATAGGATTTATTTGGGAGATAAAAGGTGCTTTCGAGTGATCGAATTTTTGTTTTCCCCTCGAATATTGGACAGTGATAAGGTCATTTGAGACCGGTTGACCCTTACTTCATGTTTGCACCGCAAAAACCTTAGTGGGTGGTTCCTAGACTTCAAATACATCATCGAGAGGCATCGTCAAGTCAGGATCCCACAAAAACATGGTTGTTTCTTCCAATGGATCAACTTTTTCCTAATCAGCGATATTCACCGTTGAGCCACTTGATTTCTCAGTAAGAGAAACTTTGTCTAGGAATCAATTAGCCATTAAATTCATAGCGTGCACCCACTAAGGACAATATATTTCAGAATGTTTCTCTTGATGGTACATGAAAAAAGAGTCATATTCTATATTACGCAGGTCAATGTTTAAGTTGGTTGGGGGAGGTTCAATTGCTTTGAAAGGTGGGTTTCTTTTTAAAAAGGGTTTATAGGGCCATTGACCTTGGTTTCCTTCCCCGACACTTCTTTTCATGTCTACGATTTCATTTGACAGTTTATTTATCATCCGTTGTAGGTATTCTATGTCCCCACTTCCCTTTTCGGGACCTTGTTATGTTTGTCTTCCCAGGGATCTAGTCAATAAAAGTCCTCTCCTCAGTGGAGGTTGAACTTCCTTCTTAACTAGTGAGACATGTCCCTCTTTGCATCCCTTCATTTGGAATTCAATCATTTTGGCTTCCTCGGAATTTTTAGCTAGGGTATGTTTGGAAACCCTTTTCACAATCATGGAAATGGAAGCAGGGAAAGCATTAACATATACCTCAATTTGCAACTCCTGAGTAGGTTTATCTTTGGGCTGAATTTTTTTCAAGATAGTGATAAACCGTTGATTGAAGTCTTTAACCTTCTCTTTTGAACTCATGGTGGCGGTGAACAACGCAACCATTAAATCTCCTATGGTGGTTTCTTCTGCAAATTTTTCTAAGAAATCCTTTTGAAACTTCGTCCAACTAGTTATGGACCCCACATGCAAGCTAAAATACCAAGTTGAGGCTGAATTCTCGAAGGTATAGGGAAACAAACTACACGATACATCCTCGTGTTGTACATTAATTAGTATTATAGCTAGTATGAATTTTTTAATATGGTCCTAGGGAAATTCGGATGTTTCAGGATCGAATTTGGGAAGTAATTTTTTCAAATGTTGAGGGAGGTTATGTACCTATCCTAGGATTTCCAGAGCATCCCTAGCCAACCAAGATTGATTATTTGGAGGTGGATTTCCCCTTTCTTCATTATTATCCTTCATGTCGCCTAATTATGAAACTGAGTGATCTGAGTTCAAACCTTCCCCGTCAGATTCGAAATCGTCAGGCTCAGAGTAGTTACCAGCTGGTGTTTTGGGGATCAGATTAAGGGGTTGTTCGATATCAGTGAGGGGAAAATCTATCAGGTCTTCTACTGTGTGAAACAAAACCTGGTCTGAGGTATCGACTACTGGTATGCTTACTTGTTTTCTACGAGGAAGTAACAAGGTTAAGGGTAACAATCCAATTTGTCGAGCGTAAGCTCTTATGATTCTTCTAAATTGGTTCAACTCTTCTTGGGAAAGAGCATAAGGTATTTTAGGGAATAGGTGTTCTTCCTCGTACTGCGGTGAGTTACTCATTTCAGGAGTACTCTATGTATGTGGTTTGTTTTTAATATGTAGGTTATGTGAAATATTTTATCAGAAATATTGTTAGCCATTCATTCATTCAGGCCCTCCTTCTAGCATAAATTATGTTGAGGGGTCTGAGATCCCTTTAACTCAATAGTAGGAACCAAACTCGTCTTAAAGGACCAATTAGTCTCTGCAGCATTTGATGGGTGGAATGGTTCTCCATATTTTTCGATCTAGCTATTTTATCGATGGGATTTACTCAGTGATTGACAGAATATCGTTTTGTGAAAGTTCCTCCTTCAGATTAAACGTTCTCTTTTTTTTTTGTCTTTTCCTTTTATTATATGAGTCTGATAAAGTAAGGTGTGATGGTATAAACCAACTGATAGAAGGGATTCTTAACTACTTAATAAGGCTGAGCTTGGGATAACCTTCATGCTCTAGCATGAACGAAACAATATTGACACCTATTAAAATTCTAGTAATAATACATTAACTTGTTGGTATTTCAACAGTGACTGAGATACAATTATTGAAAGAGAATACGCATGAAATAAGATGAGTGCAAGAAAAATAGTTTCCTTAGCTCTACCATCATTCACACATTAACACAATGATTTGTTTTTCATCATTAAGAACAAAAGAACTGTTAAAATATTGAAACAAATAGCTTATCAATAGATTCAGAAACTCTTACTCATTACAACATCAACTACTGAAATAAAATTTGGAAGTAGTTCCTCCTCAATCCAATCAGAGAACACCTTTGATGAAAAATAAATAAAAATTTATCTCTGGTTCTAAACATAACTTCTCAATTAAGGTTGCTAAAAAATAGTTCTTTGCAATTATCAAAAAGACTGTATTTTCCCAAAACCATCGACCCTTCCCAAAAGGCCAATCCCTCTATTTATAAAGAATCACTAACTAAAAATAGTTCCTACAAGTTTGTGTTAAGTAAAACAAAATATTTCCACATGGCGTTTTATCTATTTTTTCTCTGGAAATCATCTCGTGGTTCTACTAGAGTGGATGAATCTTCTCGTATTCTGACCACTTGACGAAGAGATCCTCACATGTGTTAGAATACAGGAATCTGTGTTGGTCCATCGGGTTTGAAAGGGTTTCCTTCACTTCTACTACCCTTTCTTTGTATTTGATGACTTTGTCACTTAAACGATGCAAAAATACATAAGCCTTGATTGGATGTTCCATATAACTATGTATTTGACCCAATTTCATGCTTTCCACATATGCGATCTCCACTCCCCATGATGAGTCATGTTCTTCCTGTCGTTTGACTATGTCATGCAAGTCGACGAAGTCTTCGGGTGAGATGAACTCTGGGAGGCCAATGTCTCTCATCTCCCGATTGATCTTTTCCCATCTTCTTTCACACTCAGACCATATCTTATATATTTATCGTTGAGGTTCCTGGGCCATACTTACCCAATATTCTGCTGCTTTCTTGATTCAGGAGATGATGTTGTCCATCAACACTCAAATGGCATGCTCCTATGTGTCTTGACCCTTTTGCATTGCATTGATGTAGTCAATTCATTGTACAACTTGGTATGCCTTTTCATACCATATCTCCATGTCCTTATAGGTTTCTAGTTCCATAAGGGTATCTTTGTGATAATCGGCTACACATGCAGTGAAAATATGTCTTTCGCTTGTGAACTTTTCATATGCATCTTGGAACTCACTCTTCAGAAAAACCGTGGCCTGCATTGAGTCTTGGTAATACTTTTCCAAGTGGCACACATGGTATAGCTCCTTCAGTGCAGTGACCAATTCCTTTTCATATCACTTTTCTTGATCCAACATCGCATTAGTGATAGCCATCCCTGCGCTCATGAGCCCAGATGTCTTCGCGTGTTCTGTGCTGAGAAAATTCTACTCTATGGTGATGATAATCAAGTTATACATCATGCGTATTGTTTTCTTGGTGGTCCTCCTCATGATATCTTTCCTCTTCCTTTCATCAGTGATCAACTTTATATCGGTGACCTCATCAATGGGCTCAGATATTTGTTGTTCTCCCTAGGTTAGAGTGTTGTCTAAGCTTCCTGTTATATGTATTTTCTCTAGAACCAGTTCTCGTACTTCTTCCATATGTTCCAATGGCTCAACCTTTGTCTAGTGTTCATCTGTTCGTGAAGTATCAACCAAAATTGAACATTCAGTGATAGGCCCCATACTTACTTGGTGATTGACTGTTGAGGTGTCAATCTCTGTTTGTTGCAATTCATCGTTTTACCCACCTGCACCTAACTCTTCCATGTAGTTGTCTTTTGGGGTCCCTGATAGGTCGGGAAGTTCACTATCTAAGATAATTTTGTCCTCATGGTCACCCTGCATAGGGTTTGTAATTGTTGCATCAGGACCTGGTGCATATGTGCCCTTGTTTGTTTCTCATTTGTAACTAGTATCATAGTTATAAGTGAGACCTCCAAACTCTCTTCACCATCATAGATGGTTATTAGATCAAACAGGGGATTAGGCACACCCGTTTCACCTGGTGTTCTTGGAATTTGATACTGGGTTGGAATGGTCACCGACGATCTGGCCTGTGGTGATGGAACTCTAGGATTTTCCAAACCGATGGTTTCCTCCAGTTGAATTGAATCTGAGCCATATACCTCCTCTCTTATTGTGATTGGGTCGGTCAGGGTGATCCTCATAATTTCTACTATTTAGGGATCATTCTCTAGTTGGTCGATGATTATTTGGGTTGCTTCTAGTAACAACATCCCCCTCCTTTGTGCCTCGATGGCTTCCACTCCTCTGTTTTCTTCTCTAACCCTAAGATCTTCTTGAGTCGTTTGTTCTATTGTTTTGACTTTCTCATCCATACTCATAGATTTGAACCTAGTCATGTTCAGGTTAGATTTTCTATGTAGTACCTCCTCCCAATACTAAGCACATTATATAAATATCTCATCTTCAAACTTTTCATGTGCGTATGGCCAGCAGGAAGAGACTTGTGAAACATGTTGGAGAACTAGGCATTTAGGGTCATGCTTGCAAAATCGGCATGTCGGGAACCTATATTTCAGCTAACTCAAACCCTCTTGTTTATATTGAGAAATGTACTTCACTATACAAAACCCTACATGGGAACCATCAGGTATGAATGCTCGTTACTTGTCCTTAACCAAAGTGGTGTTATATCCCTGCAGGCTGGTTTGTTAACACATTTCTCCTATGACGAGCCGGTTTGGGACATGAGAGGGGAGTAAATGTGGTATTCCATTGGCTCTGAACACCCTAATATAGGTTGTATTTTTGTCAAGGTACCAGTGGCCTACTTTTGAAATCATTTTCTTGGTCACTATAGACAGTCTTGGGCATTCGTTTTTGAATATAATGAAATAAATCTGAGCAATGAATTCATCGCAAATGAGAGAATAATACTTCTTGTACCTATTTTCCCATAGGATGATGAAGTATACATGTACATGCATCTCTATGATGTGCCAAATCAGATTCATACCAGCAAAAAAATTCCTTGCACGGATCACATCTAGCAGATATGAGGCCATGTAAAAAGAGGGCGCTTCTCCCTCCTTTGGTGACTGAGCCTGCAATATATTGGTGCTCAATTTTTTGGAGATGATTCCTCCCTAGTTGAAACTACTCCTGGAGATAGACACAGTGTATTCCAGAGGAATCCATTCCTCTGAGAACTTTGCGCAATCTTTTTCCTCGTATAACTCGAAAATTAGAGCCATTAAGTAGATATATGGCTCCCTCAGATTTGATTTCCTATACTAGTTGTTTCTCTGGTTTGTAAATTTCGTGTCTTCCTTCCACTAGGAGGTCATTAATTGACTGGTGTCATGGAATTAATAGAACTTCACCATGAACTCTGTGTTCAACCGCTCCTCCGAGTCCCTGATCTTGTAATATTTTTGGACTTCTGTCGGGAGGAAAACTCCTACACATTCACCATTTTCATCATTGATTAGGCACTTATGTGCATCTATATGATCGATTATCCAACTCAGAGTCTCAATTCAAGGCAATACTGGAGTTCGGCAGGATACCTTATGCAAGCACGACCGCCATATATTTAGAAAAAACTGGTTGTTGAGCACCCTTACATCTGGGTCGTTGTGTGGGATAAACTTCAGGTAATCTTCCCAGTTGATTCTGTTGAACAAATCTCCCCATTATGGGAGCATTATTTTTTATCTAATGGTTGCTTATGTATTGACGAAAGTAGGAGGCTGATCAAATTCCTTCTTAGTCGATGTCTTAATGATTGATTCATCTCTAGGGGGGAATTCCAACTTCCTCACAGCGTCGGGAGAAGACCCTTCATCAACCTCTACATCCTTCAATTTTGGTCCCTTAAGTGAGCATCTGATCGTTGGCTTCCTTAGATGCATTTTTTTTTCTACAGAGAAAACAATGCTAGACACCGTGTTGCAGATATGATGATGATATATAAAAAATATGACCGTTGAAATGATAAATTTAACACATAACTCTACTTCGCACTATCTTAACCTGGTTTTTTGAAATTATGAGAATCAAACACAACTCTTGAGACGCTCTCTTCTCTTCCTTGGTTGCTCTAGAAATGAGAAAATTGTTTGCATAATGGAGATGTTCAAAGTTGTCTTAGTGATTTAAACGGAGATAATACTTACCTTGTCACATCAATTATTCAATTGAGGGTGTAGGTGCGGTTCTACAAAATATGTTGCCATATCCACATTATGGTTGAGGTTTGAATGCAGTTGTAGGTTGGAAGCGCAAGCGTGAGCTATAATGTAGTTGATCGACGATTTCAAATTCCCGTTGTTTGATCGGCGCATGGGGTAGAAACGTATTTGGAGCGAAACATTAATTGGCCTATTAAATGGTAGAATTCGATCTTGTTTCATGCTGAAAATGTCCCATCACTGCTAATTTATTGGGTGGATCGGGAGTCGATGCTTTTCTTTAGACAATGTTCGTTGATACCTCTTGGAAAAATCTACTATGTTGATCCATATTGTCGTACAACGCTGATGTGGAAAAGATGACTTGGAAGTGTGACAAGGACTTGGGATGAAAATAATCCGTATGAAATGCCTACATGGAGAGACATGTGGTGTTTGAAATTGGCATCTTCATTTAATCGTGTCATAGAATCATGGATTTTCATTGGATAAGATTTTTTTTTAACAACATGTCCTACCCTGTCGATGCTGAAAAGTATCAAGGATCGATGATCAAAAATAAGTTTAAACAAGTGTTCTCGGATTACCCCTCTCAAAATTTGTCGATGTCGAAGATGCATTGGGGATCGGTGATCAACGAGGTGTCACTGAGAAAATTTTCCATGTTTTAACTATTTGAGATTTTACCGACCTCAAAAAAACACATCAGTAATCGACTATCAGAGGTTCATCATGGTCCATGTCTATGTTTATCCCTCCCAAATTTCGCCGATGATGATGTGAAATCATCCATTTCCTGAGTCTTCTTTGTGAACAAACATCGCAAATATACTTCGGTTTTTTACCGATGTCAATGATACATCAACGATTGACAATTACTATTACTATGTGGTCATGAAACTTTCTCATATTTTTTCGATGCTGAACATAAGCGTGAGGGTCACAATTTTTAGCTACAGATTCTTAGTTAAAATGCCAAGTTCTTTCTAGAATAAAATATTTCACTTTGACAAGTTCAAATAAATCCAACTTGATCAATGATGAGACATGAAAACGAAATTAGAGATCCCTCCACAACGGACTCAATTCAGAACGTAGACCAAAAGAAAACAAGTGGTACCCAAAAGAGAAAAAAATTATCATAAAATATTTTAGGGTGTGTTGAGCGCTCAACAGTACGTTACAAAAATGAATTATAGTTTTTGTTTGAGAACCCACAAGTACTTTTGTCTTTGTTCCACACACAATTATTTCTAGCATGCGCTCTAGAATCTATTGCTTTATGACCAAAATGATTACAACAAAATCAATAGCTAAAGAAATAATTTTATTACCGGGTCATGTGAGGTCGCCTTGGTGGGAAAAATATTATGAATATGTCCTTGTTGTCTTTGGAAGGAATGTTAATTTTCTGTAGAACATTATTTTATTTCTTCCCATTGTCTTCATCACTGATGGAGTTTCTGATTACATCAACTTAGCTTTTACATTTTCCTTCATTTACTTTCTTTGATGGCTCTATAGATTTTGAATCTTCTTTGGTGGTCATTTGAATCTTATCATAACCAAGACCAGTCTTAATGAATGGATACCTTTGACAATTGATGATATCATCTAAGGGTCCAGTTCCCTTTTCAAACTTCAATCTTATATTCAACTTAATAGTTGTTTTCTCTAGTTCCTTTCTTAAGGAAACGATTTCAGATTGTAGTTTTTCGTAGTTTTCTTCATTTTCCTTCAGCTGTATTCTCACCACTTCTTATATCATTATTGACTCTTATAATTGAACCTTTAGGTTCATGTTGATATTTTCTATTTCTTCAAGGCTTTGTGACATTTTTTCTTTTGAATCTTGATCCTCTTCTTCATATTTCTGCAGCTACTCCTTTTGCTTCAAATTCTTTTTCCTAAGATTCTTTATTTTTATTAAGGTAAACATGAGTTCTTATTCAAGATCCACTTCTCCATTTGTTTCGACTTTTTCCTCTTCTTCCAAGTCCATTGTTTCTATCCCTTTGTCTTCATCAATCTTTGTTTCAATTTTCATAAAGAGAGTTTCTTTTCTATCACCATTAAAATTGCTTTCACTTCTTTCTTCAAACAAGTCATTAACCCCTTTTGAGTAGAGACTCTTCTTCTACTTATAAGAGTTCTTCTTATTTTCATGATTGTCCTTCTTGTGGTTCTTTTTGTGTTGATGATGTTTACTCTCTTTATTTATGTTATGTTCTTCTTCATCCTCACTACTTTCATCCTTTTCATATGGAAACTTATCAATAAAATGTCCTACTTTTCAACAATTAAAGAATTTAAAGGGAAACTTACCTTTGTATTTTCCAGATCCCCTTTTGAGTTTTCTCACAAAATTTTCTTCCTCTAAGTATGATTCATAGTTGAAACAATCACTTGAATTTTTTTCTATTTTCTTAGTCTTCTTTGAGGCTTTGAAATCCACTTCTTTCTTTGATGAATTTTATTTTTTAGTCCTCATTTCATATGCAATGATGATCCTAAACAATTCATCCATTGCAATTTATCAAGATCCTTCATTTATTCAATAGAGAAAACTTTGGCATCAAATATTAAGGGGAGTGACCTTAACACCTTTTGTAAAATCATTGATTCTTCAACCATTTCACCAATTCCTATGATGGTGTTGAAAATGTTTGCCACACAGAGGAGACATGATGCAACATTTTCTTCATCTTTCATTTTCAATCTTTCGAACTGCCTTCTATGAGTTTGGAGTTTTTCCTTCTTAACCTTGTCATCACCTTCATATATATATTTAATCTTGTCCCAGATTTCTTTTTCCAATTTAGAATTTTTCACCTTAACAAACTTGGATTCTGATAAACAACATAAGATGGAATTCATGGATTTCGCATTGTTTTCGCTAGGTTTCTTCCCAATTTCATATGTTTGTGGAGTTATTGGGGATATATAACTAGTCACAAATGATTTCCAAATATCAAAACCAACATCCTTTAAATAGGTTCGCATCCTTATGCTCCATAAGGCATAGTTTGTTTGAAACAACAAATCCTTGTTTGTGGAGAAACCTTCATGGCCGGCTATGTACGCTCCCGATATCTACCTTCCAACAGTTAGAATATTTCCAAAGGAACCCACTCTAATCCCAATTGTTGAGCACACACTTATACTAAGAGGGGATGGTTAATCAATATAAGACAATGTTTTATTTATTTAAAATTTCATTGAACATAAGAAATAAATCATACAAAATATTAACCACGATACGCAAAATTTACATGGAAACCCTTTTGGGAGAAAACTACAAAAAAAAATCTTTATAATTTTGTAGGCATCAACCTACTGGAGACACTAATCCCCACTAGTACAAATCTTGGTAGGCATCGACCTACTCTTACATATATTCATAGGAACCAACCTACTAGAGACACCAATCCCCACCGCTAAGTGCCAACTTACCAAGAGACACTGATATCTTTTTTTGAGCGGAACCAACACTCAATTACATTATAACTTATTCAAAAAATGATGAACATTCGCATTGCCTTCACCAAGTCTACTTGCTACTTCTACCTTTACCAATTATACTTGCTACTTTTTCCTTCACCATATTTGTTTGTTATTTCCTCCTTCATTGGATCTATTTTCTATTTATACCTTCAAGATATTTATTCGCTACATCTACCTTCACCATATTTATTCATTGTTTCTTCCTTCATGAGATCTGTTCAATAGATCTGCCTTCACCAAAAAAATTCACTATTTCTTCCTTCACAAGATTTATTTGCTAGAGATTCCTTCACCAAATTTATTCACTAGTTTTTCCTTCACAATATTTGTTCGCTAGGTCTGCACATATATATTGTTCTTCATCACTCACCTCGTCACTCTGTATTTTTGGAATGATATTTCAACTTCGCTCCTTGTTGGCCCTTGACCAATTTTTGGGAGATTCTTGTTCATATTGACCTATTTTGGGACTTCGACAGCCTGTCGAAGTAGGAGTGCAAGACGAAGCGGAGACCACAGGATCTCGGCCCACTTTTGGATTTTTTTTTATTTTTGGGAATATGTAATGGGAATGGGATATCGGCCCATGGGTTTACCCATGTTTAGGCCTATTTTGTATGTATAAATAGAAGGCTAGGCAATGTAAGAAGTAGTTGAATAGTGCATCTATGTGATGTGAATGTATGCTAAGTGAAAGTAGAGGTTGTAAGTGCTTTGTGCATGACTGTAAGAGACTTGCAGAGCTAAGTGAAAGTACTTGTAACTGTTGATACTGAGAGGGGGGTGAATCAGTATCAAGTACAATTTAAAACATTTTTCAACTTATACTTAAACCATTCAACTATATCTAATTATAAATGAACAATAGTATAATAGTTACACCAATACACCACAATACACCATGCACAATATATGAGAAATAATCAATAGTTATTGTTCAAGGGAAGTAATGACTTCCAAAGGTAGCTACAACTTCC
>SNQJ01S0061186.1:106313-127714 GCA_010110895.2 Picea sitchensis | reverse complement strand
GACTCGTTCTAGAAAAAAAGTTATAGAAACAATGGTAAGATGACCTGAAAATAACATACCTTAGAACACATCACCAAAAGACTTCATCCTCCCTTGAAATATGGCCTTCTTTTACTTCTTCTTCCCTCTGAAATTTGACTTGTATCAAATGAATGTATAATTATGTTTATTTATACCATTTATGTCACTTCTTTTTAACATTAGGGATAACCTGACACTTTCTTATTTTGTAATTATTTTCTATAATTATCTTCAGGGCCTATATGTACAATTCACTTTGTCATCTTCAAAAATTCATTTCTCCTCAACCACGATGATCCATGTGACATGCCACATACCACCAGAAACAACATGATGTATACTATCCATCCATGGGTGTTGTATATGCATGTTCATTTTCCTTCATGTCCAAATACCTTCATCAATCTTGCGGTCCAAAACCCATGACTAGGGTTGACATCAATGAAAACAACCAATCTTCCAACAGTAACAGATTGTGGAAGGTTGAGTGTTGTAACGCAAGGAAGAAGGATCTAGAGATCTATGCAGATCCTCTGTCCTATGCGGAGTAAGGATTTTGATGGCTTTGTGCTTGTAACCGATTGAATGAAGATAATAAAGAAGAAGAGTTGGTGGACATAGCCTCTGGGTGGGGGTGAACCACGTAAACACTGTGTTGTCTTGCTTGGTGCTTGTCTTAATGTGTTTATGTCTTATTTTTCTAAGTGCTTTGAGATGATTAGATAGATCTGCTTATGCTTAGTTCTAATGACATGTGACAATGTTAGATCTGATCCATATGAATGTGCTTAGTGCTTGATCTGCTAGATCTATCTCTCCGTTTATGTTAAGTGCAAAAGTACGTTATATCAGTGTGAATGCTGTGAATCCCTATTTTATTAGAAAAGTAGGTGTTGATTGCATATTGAGGAAATGACAGTGCTAAGTGCTTTATTAAGTATTAAAATCACAGATCTAAGTCTCATCTAAGTTTGTAGACACCCGATTCTTGCAACCACCCCTGCCTCTACCTCGGGTGAGACTTCATCTACTTCACAGGTGTTGCTGAAAGGGTCGATAGTTAGGTCTTTGTTGGTGCCTTGTTGTAGCGTTGAACCCTTGGTCTTCCCCTGTGACAACAAATGGTTCCATTGTCGGGACATGAAGCTGTGATTGTTGGGAACTAAGAAAGAAGAATCTCTATGCAAAGATTCATCCTAAAATTGTGAAAGCTCTGTGTGTAGATTTGTGCCCTAGTGCGCAGTATTCTACTTGAATTATAAATCTCTATGATAAATAAAGAAGCTCGATGTAGAAAAGAGATCAGATCTGAAGAAAAGAAGCAAGATGTGGAAGCTTTGTGCTCTAAGAAAGGCAAAAGTGAGAATTTATGATTAAAAGAGGTAAGATCTGTAAGCTCGGTGCTCTGAGAAAGGTAAGAATATTGAAAAGTTTTATATCTGAAAGATTTATGCTCTATAGAAGTAAGATAAGTGGAAATTTTTGTTTCTAGAGTATGGATCTAGGTATGTTTAATAGAGTCTGTCCTAGTTTGAAAACTAGGGTATTAATAGATGAAAGAAGATTTGATATGAGTAGTTCTGATAAGAATAGTGAAAGATATGTTATACCTATGCATAGAAAGAATGTTTTGACTAAAAAATGGATGCAGGATAGTAGAAATATTTTTTTGCAGGTTAGCTACCATGATCCTAGTGCACAGTATAGGAGAATTTGGGGATTATCTAAAAGAAAGAGAGGATTAACCCTCTATTGTAGTTGTAGAAGACTGAGACATCTTGCTAAGGAATTCCCTGGGAAAAGACCTGGTTGTATTTGTTGTAAAGCTATGGACCATGAAGTGTTGGATTTCCCTATAATGATTGCTAGCTTTAAAGTATGAATATAAGACAAGAAAACCCTAAGGAAGATCCAGAAACTAAGGCTATAGTAGAACCCCAGAAAGAATCAAAGAAGGTATTTCTACATATGAAAGAAACCTTGAATGACCACTGACATGTTAGATTATCAGAGATATTTAAAGAAAAGGAATCCATCGAAGAAAGAATAGGAGACTTTGACATTAACTATGTTCTAGATGAGGAAACACAGGTGAATATCATGATAACGAGAAATTGGAAATCTATAGGGAGGCCTACTATGATTCATTCATTAGGAGGAATAGGGTTATTTAGAGGAAAACTGGTAAACCTGTGTGGGAGGCTCGCTCAGATACCTATGAATGCAAATGGAACTTCTACAGAAGAAGATTTTGATATTATTAAATTTATTGAGGACACCCCCATTTACCATGCTACTAGGAAAACCTTGGATTGATAGATATCAAGCCAGACGAAAGGAAGAAGAAGAAGTTTTAGAGAAAAAGAAACAAGAGTTAAAAGATTTCATGACTAGAAGGATTGCACACTTGATTAAAGAACAGGAGAGCAGATTGAAGCAATTTAACACTAGCAACCCATATGTCAAAGTTGTGAGAAAACTAGAAGATCCATAGAATACCGAAGTACCTACCCCAAACAAAGACAAAGTGTTATCCAGTAACCCTAGGGAAGAATCTCAACAGCGTGCAGTGACTATGTCCAAAAACGATAAGAATCAGAATGGAAAAAGGACTACTGAGACGAAGCTCACTATGAGGAAGGATAGAAAGATAAGTAAGAAGAGAGCTAAGTTTGAAAAGTTACAGAAGGTTCCAGAGGGAACTTCACAGAAAAAAAAAATTCACAATTGGAGCTTCGCCAGGATATCAGAAAAACAACACATGACACTTTTTCATGGCGAGGCAATATAGTCGTTGGGACCGATATATCTGTTCGACTGCCTCTCTGAACTGGTCAAAAATAATTAAAATCTCGACACCGGACCATTGGACCATGCCATAATGGATAGAACAAGAGTTAATGAGGCTTCATACCCGTTACAAGTGAACCGCTATCGAGTTTCTTATTTATCCCATCGCGCCATGCACGGAGAACAGTTTTGCTAACCATGAATTTGAGCCCACAGACCAAGTGAATTATATACATTGATAATTTCCCTCTTGTTGTTTATTCTAGTGCAATATCTGAGTTAATTGTGAACTCGATATTATTAATCTCGAACACGTATGTCCGACGAGATCACCGCAGTTGAAGAATCAGCAACAAAAGTACTCCTAGACTTGATGACTGAAAGAGTCATGTCAGAGAGAGGATTGTCTACCGATCTATAAGAATCATCGACGAGAGGAATGTCGGCCTCTTCATCCACTGCTCGAGTCGAACCATCATGACCCGCAGACAAAAAGTGAACTAAGCATAGAGACGATCTCGCTAATGCTAAGTTGATTCTGCGTATACTGCCCTCCTACCTACCACCTCTGAGTGGCACCATAAATTGAGACAGTGTTCCCAGAGACTTTGAGTATAACTTGGTTACTGCATACCTCCCGAAGGGGATACGTGCAGTTCACATAGACCAAGATACAAGTTCCCGTGAGACTTTGACCATAACTTGTTTTCATCGTGATACCTCCCCATAAGATACCGCAGGCCATAGACCAATAAAATATTGCAGCGCTGAAGTTTAGCAACTTCAACCTCTAAGGCAAAATGAAGGTCCACGGAACGATCGCCCCACATAAGTACTTGACCAGGACAAAAGGAAAGAATTTGAAGATAGTTCCCCAGTCATGGACTATGATCCTCGCTTAGTCCACACTGCTCAATGTCATGAAGATTCCACACTTCGGAAGACACCAAGAAGTGAATGCATACATCAATATGTTGTTGTCCTGTTACGATGGCGAATACTTGTGGTTAAACCATCGTATCACAGTGGATCCGACATTGATCAATCAGATCACAGGACTGAGTATGCAAGGACCTGACCCACATGATTTATATACAGGAAAAAAAATGGATCACGCTCTAGCTCAAAGGATCAAGGACACCTACGACAATGTCGAGAAAGGAACGCGAGGCTACAAGGTAGCTTCTATCCAAAGCAGTGCAGTTCAGCTTTCCTGTCAATTGATCGTTGGAAAGTTAGTTTGGAAGACTCGACCTACCCAAGTGATTGGTTTTGTAGTTGACCTCGCAGGAAAGTGCGCAGAGGGCCTACAAATGAATTGGGTGAAGTAACTCGTGAATCGGTTCGAACTGGACTGGAAGGAAGCGTAAGATCAAGGATATGAGTTCCACTTTAGTTGGCTTCTAATCCTGATTGATTTCATCACATGGGAGATGTCAGAAGGTGCGACCTTCTCAGACATCAATCCCTTTGAACCTTTGGCCGCAAAGTTCAATACATTGTGGCATTCCAGTGACATGAACAAGAAATGACAGTCAAATGTCATATTCCACACATATTACAATCGGTTGAAGTTAGCTATCCATTCCAAGCCTCGCATCATGCCAAATACTCTCCACAGGTGTCGGCCTGTAATGAAATTCAGCGTGGATCGCCATTTCATTTATATCACAGAGCGCACTGACGATCACAAGTGGCAAATTCAGTCTTACTATAAGTTGACAGAATAAGACTTAGAAGCGATTACTAAGGATTGGTAGGTGAACCTTCTCATTTCAGCAAACCATGCGGAGATATTCGATATAGACAGTATAGAAATTGCATCGGATACACCCGAACCTAGCAAGATAAAGAATACCGAAGAGGTCCATTATTTAGACAGCACATCTGTGAATACCACTTCCATCTCAGTAGAGAAAGGAGGAGATGGAGGAGAGATAGATGGCGCAGAAGTTGAATAGAAGAAAGGTGAGGTTACACTACTTAGAGACAAGGAGGATCCCTCTAATAAAAGGAAGGTTTCCCCCCCCAAAGCCTTCTTCTCAGAAGAAATTGAAAGCCTCTATGACCAAAATGCAGACTACTCTCACCTCAGATGACTTCAATTTCATTGTAGCATCACTGAACGATGCTTCGCTAGAGATAGCAGAGAAGCAAGAGGCTCAGCAGGAGGATATATACAATCAAGTTAAGGTTAAACTTCAAGGGGTGCAGCAGGCACTTCAGTCCATACGCACAGTCTCCACTGCGCCTCTGCCATTGGAAACACCAGAACTGGGAGATGAGCCACAAATCCACCGAATTGTTGATACAGTTGAAGCTCGCCTTCAACGAGCTTGGGAAGAAACAACGCAAGCCACCCAAGATTTGGCACAAGTACAAGGAGACCTTGTGGAACAACACAGTACTATAGAATGGGAAAATCTTTCTCTGCAAGCGAAGTGGGATGAAGAAAAATCACAATTGCAGCAAAGCAATGAACATTTGCTTGCAGAGCAACTTGAAGTAAAGGAAAAGGTCAACAGAGCACTTCACTCTGTGACAGTCGTCGAAGTAAATGCCGAAAAAAGAGTCCCACAGTAGGTGGCACAACTTGAAGAAGTGATTCAAAAACTACAACAATTCATAGCATATTTGGAGCTACGCATAGTTCTCAAGACCCCGCAAGATATAAGAGAACAAAGGGAAGAAACTACCCGTAGCGCAGTTGAGAGAATCAAGGCTCTTGTCGGGGAGTGCAAGCAGTTGAGTAGCTGCAGTGCCCAAACGTATGAGAAGTTTGCTGAGAATCCATAATTACAGGCACTGGAGTCCCAGCTCTAGGAAGAAAAGAAACACACATACACACTACCAACGCAGTTGAAGGCCTTTTCAGTCATGGAAAGAATGAAGCAGCCTCAGGAGAAATGCACCGCCCAACAATAGATCCATATGATTCAAATAAGAGTGATGGAAGTTACTCAACGACTTCAACCAGTACAAGATAAGGCATGCCAATTATTCACAGAGGTTGAAAGTCGAGGAGCAGAGCTAGAACAAGTTGTCATCATAGCAAAACAGTGCCTAGAAGGGCCCGTGAACGATGCAGTGATCTAGGAGTTCACCGAGAAAGAGGTTGTCACACAACAACAGGTCAAAGCAACTCGAGCAAAGCTTGAGGCATTTGAGACAGAACTAGTTAGATCCGAGTGACTCAGAATGAATCAAAGGTGAGTGTTGGGGGTATGTTGGCCCTTGACCAAGTTTTGGGAGATTCTTGGTCATATTGACCTATTTTGGGACTTCAACGGCCTATCGAAGGAGGAGCACAAGATGAAGGGGAGATCACAGGATCTCGACCCACTTTTGGATCCTTTTTGTATTTTTGGGAATATGTAACAAGAATGGGATGTCGACCCATGGGTTTACCCATGTTTAGGCCTATTTTGTTTGTATAAATAGAAGGCCAGGCAATGTAAGAAGTAGTTGAATAGTGAATCTATGTGATGTGAATGTATGCTAAGTGCAAGTAGAGTTTGTAAGTGCTTTGTGCATGACTGTAAGAGACTTGCAGAGCTAAGTGCATGTACTTGTAATAGATTGTGGAAGGCTGAGTGTTGTAACGCAAGGAAGAAGGATCTACTGAGCTGCACAGATCCTTTGTCCTATGCGGATTAAGGATTTTGATGGCTTTGTTCTTGTAACCTATTGAATGAAGACAATAAAGAAGAATATTTGGTGGGTCTGACCCTAGGGTGGGGGTGACCACGTAAACACTATGTTGTCTTGCTTGGTGCTTGTCTTAATGTGTTTATGTCTTATTTTTCTAAGTTCTTTGAGATGATTAGATAGATATGCTTATGCTTAGTGTTAATGACATGTGATAATGTTAGATCTGATCCATATGAATGTGCTTAGTGCTTGATCTGCTAGATCTACGTCTCTGTTTATGCTAAGTGCTTAAGTACGTTATATCAATGTGAATGTTGCGAACCTTGTTTTATTAGTGAAGTAGGTGTTTATTGCATATTGAGGAACTGGTGGTGCTAAGTGCTTTATTAAGTATTAAAATCATAGATTTGTGTCCCAGCTAAGGTTGCAGACACCTAAGTCTTGCAACCACCCCTGCCTCTACCTCGGGTGAGACTTCATCTGCTTTGCAGGTGTTGCTGAAAGGGAGGGTAGTTAGGGATTTGATGGTGTGTTTTTGTAGCGTTGAACCCTGGGTCTACCCCTGTGCCAACACTCCTATAATATTCTTCTCTTGAAATATTACATTTCCTCTCATCTCACCCCTTCCTCTTCAAATATTACATTTATTTATATACATCATCATGACCCTTTTTGAAGAGACGTATTAATTCATTGATTAAACAATTGATTATTTTTATTTCACCTTTGCACATACTGTGGGAAAATACCACAAGATTCCAAAACCATGGGATTGAAACCACCAATGGTAAAACCATTTGTAAAATGTTTCTTTCACTTTTTGCATGCACTTTTACTTCCAAAACCATGGACTTGAAATCACGAGCTTGTAAAACATTTCTTTGATTTCTTTACATGCACTTTTAAATATACAAGTAAAATTGACTTTCTACTTTTTTACATGCACCCCTTTTTAATAATAATAATAATAATAATAATAATCTAATTTTAAGGTCACAACCAAGACAGACACCAAATTGGTGTATGATACCCCCTTGTTTGTGGGACAAAGGACCCCTTTTACACAACGATTTGTCTGCTAAAGTCTACAGAGGTGTACATACCCTACCCCCCTCTGGATTTGAACCTATGACCTCCTAGGAGGAAACACATTTTCTTAACCATTAGGCACACTCAATATGCACTTGTAAACATATATGCTCCCCCTATCTTTCAAATGCCTTAGCATAATATCAATGACAACATGTTCATTGTAATTCCTTAATATGACATCAATGACAACATGTTCATTGTAATTCCTTAATATGACATCAATGACAACATGTTCATTGTAATTCCTTAATATGACATCAATGACAACATGTTCAACACTTTGTTCTCCTTATTTACATGATTTCCTAGGATCACAATATCCCTTTTAGGGAACCTCTATAAGATCATGGTTTCCATGGAATTTTGTAAGGTTTCCATGTAATTTTGTAATCATTCTATCTTTTGATCTATCAAATTTCCATTTTAGCTTCTATTTACATTTTAATGATTTATTGATAATGTGATAAATCCACTAGTTTCAACATATGACCATTCATGTCATCAACTTGGTTCTTCAATTGGGATACCCTGTTTTCTAAGTGTTCACTTTCTTCAAGCATCATGTGTGAGTTATCTTGAGGTTTATTGGGAGTACAAATTATTTTAGAATCCTTTCCCATGTGAGAAAATAATAATACTCCTATTTTTTCTCTTTATCGGAATTTGTGAATCACCAAAAGAAGATATTCCAATCAAAATTTATGTTAATTTCAAGTTCACAAACCTTTAAAAACCTTAGTTTTTAGACTTTCTTGTTGGCCAATATTACTCCTAAAATGTCTCTAAATTTTTTACCCCTATGAGTCTAAAATTTTGACCTATACTATCCTGAGATGTCTTCTTTGTGATACCATAGGTTTGACCAAATTCCAATGTGCCAAGAGAAAGTTATGGTAAATTTCTCAAAACTTGTTTCTTTTGTCCCTTTCATAAGAGTGAACTTGTATGATCCACCACGTCTTAGCTCAAGTGGATGAGTACTGTGGTTATAAATAAACAGGTCTCGGGGTTAAGTCCCCAACCAGATATATTGTATATATTGTTGGGTCTCACTTGATGTCCCCACCGGGTTAGGCTCTATAATCAAGGCTGACGGTTACCCCATTTACCATCCATGGATCATGGGGAAGTACTTGGATGGTTTTCTGTGAGGGTTTTCTTTGAAAAAAAACAAACCATGAAATTTATCACTGGTACTTGACAATGTTTCCTCGATATTCCAAAAGTTTTTATATTTTAACCATCTGATAGAAAAAGTTATAGAAAAAATTCCAAGATGAATCATTTGAGACTAATTTGAGGATTAGTAAAAAACTATAATTTCCATAGGCTATATCTATGAATGTATATTGAAAAAAAAAACTTGAAATTTTAAACATAAGCGCTTTTCTATGTCTCCTTAGGCTCCCCAAAATTTTATGGTAGTAAACTATCCCAAAAATAGGTTATATAAAAAATACCAAGATAGCTCGTTTGAAGGAGCCACACCCAAGGATCATATGCTCTAAAACCAAATTTTATGCACCAAACACCCAACTAGCATAACAATAGAAAGAGAAGTAAATCCATACCTTGAGAATGAGAGCTCGAATAATTAATGTGAAGCCTCTTTGATGGGAAAACCTCATTTTACAATAGAACAAATGTACAAGATGAGATGATTTCTAAAACTAGGTCTCCTTGGTATATATAGGAGACAAAGGGTACAATTAAAACTAAAGAGTCTATCCAAAAACACTAATAAATAATACAAATTTAATAACCCAACATCTAGGTATTTATGTATGGATTTAACTCAATAACTAGGGATTTATCTAGAACTTAACACACTTTGTTTTGAAGATCCCCCTAATCAAGCTCACACCTTTTATCTCATGGTGTTCGATTATTACTTGGTATAAATAGAGTAACTAGGAAATATTTCAATAAAATCAATCAAATGGTTGAAAGCAAAGAGAATCCAATGCATTTCTAAGAAGGAAGGGTTATCCCCTTCTTGCACTATCCCTTTCAGGCTCTTAAGACCTCCCCAATGGAAGAATGATATCCACAAAAAGGAAGCGATTGAATACTCCTCAGATGAATTTTAGTTCAGCTTACCCAAGTAGAGTAGTGTTATGACTGAAGATAGGTTAATAATTAATTCTAACCAGTGTCCAATAAAGAGAAATTGCATCAATTTTCTCACTCTTTTGATACAAAGAAACATCTTATTTATGGGGGCTCCTTGATGAGGATTCCATGGCTTTGACTCGTGATATATTTTAATTCACAATTCTTGAAACATATTATAGGATTGAAAATGTATTTCTTTCAAAACCATGTCCCTTGGTTAAAAAAAATGGAATCTAACTAAGTACAAAAATGAGATGAGCATGAGATGAAAATAAATTATTTTTGTGGGAATTTTCCCTACATTTTCTTGATGTTATTTTTTGTGCAAAGTTTGTTTGTTTTTTTACATGGGATCCTTTACGGGAAATGGGTTGAAACCAAAATGGTTAATCAAAGAACCAAATTCAAACAATATTGATCAACCCTCCCTACTAAACTTGGTGTTAACCCCAACAAGTGTGATGGAAGGGAGGCTCAACCATAACCCAATCATTGTGTTATGCACCTTTTTGCCTTTGACTTCAATTATCACAACATTGTGAGTTTATAATAAATGCAAGAACAAAACTATACTAAAAATCCCATAGAAAGAAAATTAAATTTCTTTGTGAGTTTCATAACCACTATGTGCAAAGAAACCTTAACTTTGTCCTTGGTCAAGAAGTTAAAATATCTGAACAAATGAATATAAATGTGTTTGGATTTGTGTGCCAACATGTGTGAAAACAAGAACTTTAATTAACCAATGAAACTTGGAAATTGCAAAAGAGGTAAATAAAGATCAAATTAGTATGTTTTTGCATGGTTGATCATAAGTTTTTGTCTACTTCTCTATTGGCTCCTATGCCTAAAGAAGGCCTTTGAGTGGTTCACAACTGCTTCAAAAAATCAAGGAGGGAAACTAGTAGTTTTTTTGTATGAGTTAGTGAGTTTTTTAGTGTTTTTGAATAAAAATATAAAAACAAAATGGAAATAAATACTACAAACATGTAAGAAAATCGTCATAGAAATATGGATGTCTAGAATCAAATAAACCAACAAGAGACTTATCAATCTACCCATTTGGGGAAACAATACAAAGGAAGAGAAAGTGAGCAAACAAATATATAAAGAAGGAGAAAGAGGGTCAGAAACCAACAATTTAAGAAGAGAGTTCAGGGTATTCTATGGTTTTCTTTAACCTTTTGGCTGTCAAATTGATTCAAAAACTTCTTTCCCTCTTAAAAACCTACATAAATATCACACAAAATAGACAAGAAACAATTGTTAATAAGAATAAATCAGCATGTTATCATGAATGAACAAGAAACCAACTACCTAGCTAACTAATCCCTCATAGAGATAGTTAATACAACAACATCCAACCACTACCCATTATCCCTAGACAAGCAACATCTCAATCACTAACAACTAAAATGAGGACAATGGTGAAAAACAATCACTAAGAATCTAAGAAAAACCAACAACATTTAGTTACTTTCATTCAATAAGTTTTGAATAATTACATGAGGAAGCCTCTTGTTTATAGAAGAAGAGGAGGTGAACTTAGATTAGTAAACCCCAAGTTCAAAATCTATCTTGGGTTTGCAAAACACTTGTCACTTTTGTAAAAGTGACAAGTGGTACTTCTATAAAGTTGTAATAGACTTTTGAGAAATTGAAATCTTATCCTATTTTTTAAAAAGAAAAATTACACCCAAGAAAAAAGTGGCTTTGAGAAAAATATTTTTTGAAAAAGGTGCCCAAAAGTACCACATCATCAATTGTTCCTAGATATTTTTTCCTTTGAGTTCTTGATCTTCAATAGCCACTTCCATGTTGTTGCAATTTGGGTGAAAAGTAGATGTCAAACTAGGGCATTAATTGTCACCTACATTGCTAGAAAGAAATCCCATGATTGGGCGGTTCCTGATCTTGTTTTGGAATATAGGAGGGCCATGAATACAATTGAGATAAGTTAGGAGATTTTCATAGATAAAATATATTTTATACCTAAATACAAGCCCCCCTACTAATTATAATGTTTTCCCATTGATTGAGAGATTGTGGTCTCAAATCGTGCTGAATTTGGGTTTGATTTCAATAAAATAGCCTTGGGATTGAAATGATGTTTGGTTGTTCCATAGAGAAGGATAGCCTTTCATTTGGTCCTACATGAGTTGTATGTGTCCTAATTCATTTCAAAATTACATTTCCTTTCATTTCAACACAAACCGAGCTAAAATTGACCAAGATTTGTCCTTCGAAATGCCTCTCAAAATTGTTGGGCTAAAGTGATAATTTGGAAAATGAGAAATAAAAATATATAATATGAATTCTAAAGAGAAAATTGGGTTGATTTATAGGATCTACCAAGTTGTAGTTCAAATGATTTCCCTTTTATTTATGGAAAATTGATCCCATTTGCAACCAATTTCACCATTTTTTGTCACCTATCTCGTTGTCAATTAATGTTTGTCTTCACTCTTGGAACTACCTTTGAAAATAATATCCTAGTTACTAATTAAGAGTGTTTTAGGTGTGAAGGTATTTCTGTTCCTGTCATGTTGGTTATTTCTGGGCTCTAATTAACCTTCAAATTTTTGAGTTATTATATTAGTTGTCTAGTGACCTCCATTTAACCAAAAATCAAAATTTAACCATAGCATTAGAACTATGACATATCAATTATATATATATATATATATATATATATTCCAGTTATTTAGGGGAGGGTGGCTTGTGGTGGTGAGGAGGTAATGCCGCCATGGTGGGGAGACACAACATTACCCCTTGTTCTTTGTAAATGAAGTTGGGAGTGGTGGATTTAACTTCTCATGATGTTGGTTGGATGGCTATAGGAGGGACCCTCACCTAAGGGAGGCTCAACAATGGGCTTGGAGTGGAAGTGGGGAAGGGGAAACTATGGAAGTGGGGAAGGAGGTTTCCACTTGGGGTGGCGACCAAGATAGGGAGTGAACAAATGGAGGAGTGGATATGGGAGAGAGGGGAAACATGATATGCAACAAAATTTAGGAGTGTACAATGGAGGGGAGCATTGAGAGGAGGTGATGGCATGTAGGAGAAAGAATTATGTGTGGAGAGGAGGATCATGGTTAAGGGGTAAGTGCTATAATGGGAAAGGAATGAAGGGGTGAGAGGAAAATGGGGAAGGGGTAATGGGTATCGTGGAATTGGGTTGAGAGAAGGAGGGTGATTTAGAGTGCCATAGGGATTAGGAGAAGGGTGATGAGCGGTATTGGAGGTAGGGGATTACATAGTGTGCAAGTTGAGGGGAGAGAAAGAAGGAGGGGGGCAAGGTTTCAAACCCTCCCCCTTCATATCTTGAAAAATATACCATATTATCCAACCATAAAAAAATAAAAGGGGGAATACAGGGCTTGGGCATGGTTCCCAAGAGGGGTTCAAATAACCCTCCCACCCTAACATTATTTATCCATATCAAGCCAAAAAAGAGTAATTATCATCCATGAGAAATGAACCAACAATAATGGAAACCATAAAACTAGCACTTATGAACCAAAACAAATTAACTAAGAACCAATTCTTCTNATAACCCTCCCACCCTAACATTATTTATCCATATCAAGCCAAAAAAGAGTAATTATCATCCATGAGAAATGAACCAACAATAATGGAAACCATAAAACTAGCACTTATGAACCAAAACAAATTAACTAAGAACCAATTCTTCTCACACATAAAATCCAACACTACAATTCAAACCAACAATCAGTAATCGGTAAGAATTAGTATTACATTCTTATACATAGTGGATAAGATTCTTGGAATATACCCTATCATCATTGCATTTGAATCAATGCTTTGCTCCAAATCCAGCGAAGAAGGAAATGGAGGTAGTGGAGGGGAGAAGATCCTTTTATATTTCCTCTTAATTTCCATTTTTATTTTTCCTTTTGATTTTTGCAGGTTCAGGCATACATGGCTTGCCCAATTTTTTTATTTTTGTTTTTTTATAAATTTTATTTTCCTCAAAGTGCATGTCAAATTATCGTTTAATGCACTTTTCCCACATTTTCCATTGAATGTGCCCAAAAAATATTGAGATCATGTTAGGAACATACATGAGTGGAATGAGACATGGATCACATTGTTTGAAAGGTCTCAATAATCACTATTCAACAACTCAATGGAAAACCTAATCCATATTGGCAAGGCCACATTTTTAACTAGTAACACTTGATGTTAAACACTGGTCTATCCCAAGGCCCACAAGCGCGCTAACTTCTAAAAGTGGTCATTTGGACATATGAAGTTGAAACATCATTGCAAAGGTATTGATGAATATTTTGATGCACTCAACTCAAAAATTTGATTCCTTTATATTAACATGTGTTTTACCAACCTAGGAACTATGCTAGGCATGTTGCATGGACCCCAACCTTGAAACCGGTTTAAAAATTTGTAGAGGCTCTAAGTACTTTGAGGTTAGGATAAGGTAAATGATATTTAAATGGAAATATATTGAGGTGGGATACAACTTGGAAATTCTAACTTGTTCTTTCCATGTCTAGCAACAAAACTATTTAAACTCTGAATCTCTTCCACCAATTTGTTACCCCCAAAATAGTCACGATTTTGTGAAAAGTCATTCTCAATGATCAAGAGCGGAAACAAATAACATGATATACCATTGGAAATATGTATGGAAATTATACATCTACCTCCTAGGAGACACATAGTAAAATCTACCTCCTAGGAGACACATAACTTATGCACTTCATATAGTGGGCATACAATCTTAGAATTGGGAAAATGAGGGATCTTTGGGAAGATTATCTTGAGAAATTTAGGTTAAAACCATTGTGGTTTTTGAAAATACCTCAAAATAAATTATATATATTGTGGAAGACCCAACTTTCATGGAACTTTCCTAGTGACTAGTGAAAGGGCTCAATGTTGAAATTTTTAAAAATTGTATGCAGTAACCAGTTTGGACAAAATATTACATAATTAGCATGAACGTATATTTTTATGATGTTGGAGGGTTTTGGAATTGAAATTTAAGTTGAGATGGCCTCCCCAAAGGAAAAAATATTGAAAACCTAAAATCAGCCAAACAAGGTTGGATTGAATTTGATTGGGTGCCAACGAGATACCGTTGGGAACTTTGGTCTCAACGGTTGTAATGGACATGCCAAGAGGGTGATAGTATGCTAGGGAAAACTATCAATACGAAAATATAAAAACAATACTGACCCTAATTATTAGGCAAACCAAAATATGTATCCCTCTTTGATCGAATCCAGATAAACTAATACCGATGACTAATACTCTTATGGTGTATGATAAGTCACTTTGAACATGAAATTGTCACTCACTCTTTCCCCATGATACTCTTTTATGGGAGGAAAGAACCATTATGATGATGACTCCTACTATATTCCTATCTAAAACTAGTTTTAAGAAGGCTACATGGAGCTACCCTCCCACTATGTTGGAATGGCAGGTAAAGTAAAATGTCATGTTGGGTCCAAAACAAAGTTTGGGTCAAGAAGGGGGAATTCTTTCTAAGGTATGTGAAACTATGGGATTACTCATGTGACACACAAGAATACTTTATAAAAGTGTTTTTGTTTCAAGTGACTGAGGTGGGTGAGGGAGGGTGAAATTGACCATAGTATGTGGGCCATTTTCATGTTAGGGACGAACCAAATATGGAAAGTGGTGTAGAAGATGTATACGTAAGATTTTCTTACCAATATTTGCAAACAAAATAAGAAGAGAAATAGTGACTTGGGTTTTTTTGAGAAATGTTGCCTAAGTGACATGGGTCCCTCACCCAATTTATGGTTTGGCTATGATAATTTAGACTTAAGGTGAATATTGGGTCAACACAAAGTATCATGCATGCTATCAATTATTTACACACATATAAGTAGTGGGGAGTCTATTGCAAGCAATGACACTTAGAAGGAAACTAATAATCAAACCAATTGATCAAGAGAGAAAATAATTGTGAATTATTTTTGTAGAATGTGTTGAAACATATAAAAACTCTAACGTAATTTTTCTTTATGGGCGAAGGAAACTATTTGAAATCATCAAATGATAGGTTTGGGGTAAAGGATAATTGAAATCACGCAACCATATTATCCATCATTCCATTAGCCTCAATTTTACCAAGTAAAAATTGCTAATTCTCTTAGACTTTAGCATATAAACTCTAACTTGATGAAAATGAGACTTGGTCATAATCATGGTGATACAAATGAACAATTTGATTTTGGAAAGGCATCAATCAAATGGTTTATAAGAGGTTCTTCCTTCAATTAGCAATGAAGTAATATGAAAGCTACTTTTTGACACTAAAATCAAACAAACCAAAACATTGAGGAGAAGAAGGCAACCTATATCACTAAAATGAAAAATTTAAAGGGAAGAGAGTGGAATTGGTGAGAACTACGATCCAACACTAAATAAAATAGGCCAAAGAGTGAAAATTAGTTAGAAATATATGCCCAAGAAAACAATGAAAATTGAAGTTACATATGCACACATCATGGTGAAGTTTGTCAGGTGTAAATGAACTTAAAGTGTTGATAGTTCATGGAAATTGGAGAGGTTATCCACTTTTTTAGTATCAATGCATTTGTACCTAGAACTTAGTAAATAATGTGAGGGACCTTTTGAGCACTCAACACACCCTAAAAAATATTTTGTCAATTTTTTACTTTTTTGGCTACCAATTGATCTTCTGCACTTTCTGATTCAATTTCATTTTTGAAAAAATGTTTTGTCTTTTCTTATTTCCATGATTCTCATCACCTATTCAGGTTTTCTTGAACTTATTAAACTTCATGACTAAAAAGACCTTAAACACATGAATAAAGAATCGACAACCAAACACTTCAACGAACGTGATCACAGTTGGCATCAAAAGGAATTCAAAGAAGGAAAATAACTACTTGGAAAACCTCAGTTGCATAGCGTCAATCTCCATCGGCATCGGCAAAATGAAGTTTTTGTTTGTGTCAAGTCTTTCATAATGATATCTCCAATAACTAATTCCCCTTTGGCATCGGTAAAAGACGGGGGGGACAGATGTTAACAAAGAGAGAAAAGATATTACTGATGGTCGATGCCCCGACGCGCTTCATCAAGACCGGGGAAAACCTAGAAGGATAATCACCAACATTTTGACCACAATAAAATTTATCCCCGATATCCAATCCCCAACGTGTTTTCGACATCGAGATTTTTTCAACGGAGCTGATCCAAAAAACACTTTGATAGGTTTATCGTCAATCACCGACCCTGGATATTTTTTTGGCATTAGAAAGCGAAGGTTTTTTTTAGAACGAATAACTTAAGGAAAGTCCCGACTTCGATTAATAAAAATGAATTAAGTCACCAATATTCAACGCCACGTGCCTTTACTAGATTGGGTAACCATACGGTCTAGTGCTATCCTGAGTTATCCTTGGCCCCTAAGTCTGAGTCACACCTCGGAGTAAGCATTTATGAAAAATCAATATACGGTAAAATCGATCGGCATCAGAACTTTTTGCAGAAGGTTATCAACGAAAACATTCATAGCACACCCCCAATCCCCAATCCACCCACTCAGAGAGAGACACGATGGGACGTTTTACCATTAGATACGATCGAATTTTGAGCATTTTAGGAGCTAATTAATACCAAGTCCTGCATTATTTTCTACCTCGTGTGCCAATCAAAACATCCATTTAAAATCACCGATAGACCACATCACCACCCGCACCCCCGCTGTCAAACAATGATGAATTTAAGTTATACAGATTCGGCGACAGATTTGTTAAAATTTCATTCATAACCTGAATTGAATGGCTGATGTGACATGGTAAGATCTTCCCTGTTTAAATTATCTTGAGTCATTGTAAACGAAATCATTCTACGCATAAGAGAATTCTGGAGCATCCGAAGGAGGAAGACGAGGGACTCAAATATTGTATCAACTCTGTGATTATCAAAATAACCAGGTTTTAACAAGGTTCAAAGGTATGTATCCAAGTCTGTAAATTTTACATGCCTATAATTTATGTGTTGTTATCCGGTTTTTGTTTTTACATAGTCTCTGAAATTTTATTTTGAGTTATAGGAACAATGCCGCCAATAAATCCAACCACTAGATGATCATTGAGGACACCAAAGATGAAAGAACCAGAGGTAGGAAAGACTTGTCTCCAGGGGTCACGAAACAATTGGAATACGCCTCGAGGCTGGAACCTTTCATGAAGACAACAACAAGGAAGGTTTTCATCCAGCCTCTGGCCTTTGGAGATACAGAGGCGAGCATTGGGTCTAAGATGGAGCTCCCACATTGGGGAGAATGTTTTAACAAGATCATATGAGAGGAATACTCAGAATATGTCCCACACAGTGATCCAAATGTAAGGGTGTTCGACGACCAGGTGTTCTCAAACATTTTATGGTCATACGTACATATGGTGGAAAGAAGAACCCTCGTTTTTCCCTACATAGAAGTCTTGAAGTGGATCATTGACCACACAGACACACATAAATTTTTAATCAACGATGACAATGGTGAGTGTGTCGGAGTGTTCCTCCCGATAGAAGTTCAAAAATACTACAAAATTAGAGACCATGAGGAGTGTCTAAATACATATTTCGTCATGAAGTTCTATGAACACCATGACACCAGTTGAGTGATGGCCTCATGGTGGAGGGAGTACAAGAATTTTACCAACCAAAGAACTGGCTGGTATGGGACAACTAACATAAGGGTGCCATACATCTATTTGATGGATCTCATCTGTCAATTATAAGGAGAGAAATATTGCTCCAGGTTTTCAGAGGAATGGATGCCTTTGGCATACATAGTTGCAATCGTTCGGTGCATCTTAAATTGGGAAGAAATATATCCAAGTAACTGAGCATCTATTTGCAACAGGCCCAGGGACCGAAGGAAGGGGAAGCGCCAACGTTTTACATGGATTCATACTTGTTCGATGTCATGTGCACCAAAAATGTCATCATCGACATGAATCTGAGATGGCATGTTGCAGATCTCTCGGTCCACGTCTACTTTAGAATGATATGGGAAAACATGTATAAGAAATCCTACTCCCTCATCTCCGATGAATTCATCACCCGAATTTATTTTATTCTTTTTAGGAAGGAATGTCAAAGGCTATCGATGGCAGCCAAAAAGATGATATCCAAGGTAGGCCATTGGTATTTGGATGAGTGTATCACATACATCAGGATGTTCGAGGCCAATGGAGCACCACATATCCTACCATCTCATGTCCCAAACCGACTGGTAGTAGGATAAATATTCTATTAAACCATTTTGCAAGGCTACAATGCCACCCTGGTCAAGGACACGAAATGAGCATTCATACCCTATGGTTTCCATGTAGATTTCTACTTGGTAAAGGATACCACTCAAGCCAAACAAGAAGGGCTGAGCCAACTCAAGTTTAGATTACCGACGAGACAATTTTGCAATCAAGATTCAAAGGGCCTAGTCTTGCAACATGCTTCACAAGTGTATTCCTTTTGGTCGTACACCCACGACAAATTTGAAGACGAAGTCTTCATAGAAAATTCCCAGGACTGGGATGAGGTGGCATGACGGATGGTCCACCCGAAAATTACTAGGTTCAGGGCCATGAGCCTGGATGAACAGGCGACGAAAATAGAACAGTTGACTCAAGAGGCCCCCAGAGCAAGGGAATAAATCAGAGTGGCAGAGGCAACAGAGGTTTCCCTGGTGGCTTTGGTGCAGAACAATTGATTTCCTATGACACCAAAGGCACAGGCAAGGGGATTCCTCCTAATAAAAAAATCACAGAGAGTAATCGATAAGATATAGGATGACCCAGGCCTCATAGAAATGGAAAGGGCCCATGCCGACAACCCATTCGAAATCCAAGCAGGTCCAACTGGTCTAGAGCCAATAAAAATTGGAGAAATCATCGGGTCAGATAAACCTGAAGTTTCAGTGCCACACGCTAGATCACTAGGGGAATTTTCGGGTCAACCTGAGATAGCAAGAAAATCATGGAGAGAAAGTGCACCAAACCCCCTCCACAACTTAATAATAATCTATGATGACAAGGAGAGTTCATAGGTTTCATTGGTGACTCTAGTGCAGATCACAAAGGAAAAGGAACCTGAGAAGGCATCTTCCCCAGCGCCTAATGCTCAAATTCAAAGTCTTCCATAGAATGAACAGGAGGTCGAAAGTGTCTTAGACACAAAGCTTCTCGATGGGCCAGGGACCCAAGTGGATATCCTGAAAGATGATCTAGGGTCGAGCGAACAAGAAGAATAAGTTCCATAGTGGGAAATTGACATCTCAACAGTCAATTATCAAGTAAGTACCGAGTCTTCCACTGATGCTTCAATTTCATTCGATATTTTACCTCCCGATGAGCAACAACCAAAGGTCAAACCTTCAAAACATATGGAAGAAGTTCAAGAACCCAGTCTTGAAAAGATATACACCATTGAGAGCCTGGGAAATATGCTTATTTGAGGATATCAACAAATCCCTGAACCCGTGGATGAGGTTGTTGATATACAAGCCATCTCCTATAAACGGAAGAGGAAATCCATAATGAAGAGAACCACCAAGAAGAGGAGACTTACTCTAGATCACTCCATCCTCATCATCAAAGAGGAAAAATTGATTAACACAGAGCATGCCAAGACATCCGAGATTATCGGCGCAAGGATCGAAATAACAGATGCCACCATAGATAGAGAGAAAAGGGATAATCGTTTTTTGCATGTATGTTTTATCCTAATAATCATATCTCAGTCAATAATTGGAACACTAGCAGGTTAATGTATTAGTACTAGACTCGTTGTAAGTGTAAGAATCATTGTCTCCATGCGTGAGCAGAAGCGTTATCCCAAACTCAACCTTCTTCAGTAGTTAAGTCCTCCCCCTTTGTTACCCAGCTAGTTTATACCTTCATTTATCTTGTATCGGTCCCACCTATAAGAAAAAATAAAAAAATAGAATTCCCGAAATGAAGGGGGAGATTTCAAAAGAAGACATCATGTCGATCACTACATAAAGCCCATCGATCACTATGTAAATACCATCAATTAATTGGACAGATCACAAGATCTGGAGAAACATTCCACCATTAAACGTTGCAGAGTATAATTGGGCCTTGGTGGTGGATTTGGTTCCTGTTTTTGAGTTAAATGGATTTAGGACCCCTCAACATAATTGGTGCTAGAAGGTGTTACACATTATTTTCGTCATCCCTATGACCGTTAATGATGTAAGCCTATCTGTTGCCTTCAGAAGGGTCAGTGGCCTGAGTTCTTGAAGAGATAAGGGAGAAGAACTTTTCCTGATAAAATAAGTTGCATTTTCCCTTGTAAAACCCCTATAAAAATGGAAGTTCGCAGGTTGCTATATAGGCAGGATGCGAGAATGCTTGATTCTCGTAGGTTGCACCATAGCTAGGGTGCGATATGTTCGCAGGTTTCTCTATAGGCAGAGTGCGAGAATGCCTACACGTGGGAAAAACAAGCGTTTTCTCAAATCTTCTAGAAGGAGAAACTTCTATGGCGAGGTGGCATCCGAATGGTTTGGATCTTACTCACTTTCATGATTTAGTGGGATCATCCTAACCTCTTCAACTTATAAAAGGAGAGGAGTTCTCATGAATAAAGTTAGCTTTGGTTAGCTTTGGGGATTTTGGGATTAGCTTGGATTGGATTGAGCTTTGGAGATTTTTAGC
>SNQJ01S0061186.1:64363-92317 GCA_010110895.2 Picea sitchensis | reverse complement strand
ATGCCCCGAGGCTGGAACCTGTCATTAAGACAAAAACGAGGAAGTTTTTCATCCAGCCTCCAGCCTTTGGTGATACACAGGTGAGCACCGGGTACAATATGGTGCTCCCACATTAGGGAGAACTTTTTAACAAGATCAACCGAGAGGAATACCTAGAATATGTCCCACACAGTGATCCAGATGTAAGGGCGCTCGACGACCATGTGTTCCCGAACATCCAAAGGTCGTACCTACATATGATGGCAAGAAGAACCCATGTTTTTCCTTTCATAGAAGTCCTAAAGTGGCTCATCGAACAAACAGACACATAGAAATGTTTAATCAACGATAACAATGGTGGGTGTGTCAGAGTGTTCCTCCACGTAGAAGTTCAGAAATACTACAAGCTTAGAGACCCCGAGGAGCATCTAAATACATATTTCATCGTGAAATTATATGAACACCATGACATGAGCTGAGTGATGGCCTCATGGTGGAGGGAAGACAAGAATTTTACCAATGGGAGCACTGGTTGGTATGGGACAACCAACTTAAGGGAGCCATATGTCTATTTTATGGCTCTCATTTGTTGATTGTACAAAGAGAAATATTGTTCCAGGTTTTCAGAGGCATGGATGCCTTTGGAATACACAGTTGCGATCGTCAGGTGCTGCTTCAACTGGGGAGAAATAATATCCAAGAAACTAAGAATTTGTGTGCAGCAGGCCCAAGCATCGAAGGAAGGGGAAGAAACAATGTTTTACAGGGCTTCATACTTTCTCAATGTCATGTGTGCTAGAAACATCTTCGTCGGCATGAATCTAAGATGACATGTTGTAGAACTCCTGGTCCACATCTACCTCAGTGTGCTATGGGAAAACAAGTATAAGAAGTACGATTCTCTCATCTGCGATGAATTCATCACCCAAATTTATTTTATTCTTTTTAAGAAGGAATGCCCAAGGCTATCGACGACCGCCAAAAAGATGATAACCAAGGTAGGCCATTGGTATTTGGACGAGCGCACCACATACATTTGGGTGTTCGAGGCCACTAAAGCACCACATCACCTACCATCTCATGTCCCATATCGACTGGTAGTAGGAGAAATATGATATCAAACCATCTTGCAAGGCTACAATGCCACCCTAGTAAAGGACAAGAAACAGGTGTTCATACCCTATGTTTTCCATGTAGGTTTCTACTTGGTAAAGGATACCACTCAAGCCAAAAAAAAAGGGATGAGCCAACTCGAGTTCAGATTCCAGAAGGGTTGATTCTACAAGAACGATCCAAAGTTTATGGTCTTCCAACATGCTTCACAAGTGTCTTCCTACTAGTCGTATGCCCAAGAAATATTCGAAGATGAAGTCTCCACAAAAAATGCCTAGAACTGGGATGAAGTGGTATGAAGGATAGCCAACCCAAAAATGACTAGGTTCAGGGCCATAAGCTTGGATGAATAGGCGATGACAATAGAACATTCAGCTCAAGAGGCCCTGAGAGCCAGGGAAGAAATAAGAGTGACAGAGACAACAAAGGTTTACCTGGTGGCTCCGGTGTAGAACGGGGGATTTCCTATGACACCAGAGGCACAGGCAAGGTGATTTCTCCTGATATAACAACACAAATATTAATCAATTAGATTCGGGATGACTTGGACCTCATAGAAATGGAAAGGGTCCCTATCGACAACCCAATTAAAACTCGGGCAGGTCCAAGTGGTCCAAAGCCAATACAGATTGAAGAAATCACCGGGTCAGATAACCCTGAAGTTTCAGTGCCATAGGTCGGATTGCTAGGGGACATTTCGACTCATCTCGATATAGAAAGAACATCAGGGAGAGAAAATGCACCAAATCCCCTCCACGACTTAATAACAATATATGATTATAAGGAGAGTTTGGAGGTTTCATCGGTGACTCCACTGCATATCACAGAGGAAAAGGAACCCAAGAAGGCATATTCCCCATCTCTCGATGCTCAAATTCAAAGTCTTCCACAAAATGACTAGGAGGTCAAAAGTGTCATAGACATTGAGCTTCTCTATGGACCAGGGACCCAAGTGGATAGCCCAGAGGATGAGCTATGGTCGGGTGAATAATAAGAAGAAGTTCCACAGTGGGAAATCAACATCTCAATAGTCGATTATCAAGTAAGTACCGAGTCTGCCCCTAATGCTTCAATTTCATCCAGTATTTTACTTCCCGATGAGAAACAACCAGAGGCCGAACCTTTGGAACATACAAAAGAAGTTCAAGAACCCATTCTTGAACAGATATACACCATCAAGAGCTTGGGAAATATTCTTACTTGGGGAGATAATAAAAACCATGAACCCATGGATGAGGTTGTTGATATACAAGCCATCTCCTATGACCAGAAGAGGAAGGCCATCGTGAAGAGAACTACCAAGAAGAGGAGGCTAGCTCTGGATATCTCCATATTCATCACCACAGAGGAAAAATTGATTAACACGGAGCACGCCAAGACGTCTGATCTTATCGGTGCAGGGATGGAAATCACATATGCCACCCTGGATACAGAGAAAATGCATGAAGAGGATTTGGTTATTGCGCTGAAGGAGTTGGAACATCTACACCATTTGGAGAAATATTATCAGGACTCCACACAGGCCATGGTGTGCTTGAGAAGTGAATTCCAAGATGCCTATAGTAAATTCACAAATGAGTGGCACATTTTCACCGCAAGAATATCTGATTTCCAAGAAGACACCCTCATGGCATTGGCGACGTGAAAAAATATGGAAATATGGTATAAGAAAGCACAACAAGAAGTGGAAAGGATCGAATACATCAGTGTCATTCAGCAGGGCCGAGATGACGAATAAAATGACATTCGGGTGCTAAGGGATAGTAGCATCGATCGCATAAATAAGTCGGTCGAATATAGAGTGAAAATGACCCATGAAACTCACCAAGAAATCCAAGAGAAATGGGTCGAGTGCAAAAAGAGTTGGACCAAGATCAACCAGGCGATGAGAGACATCAGCCTCCCAGAATTCGGTACACCTGATGACTTTGTCGACTTGCATGACATACTCAAATTACATGCCAAACAAGACTCATCATGGGCTGAAGAGATAACGAAGGTTGAGAACATGGTGCCAGGACAAGTACAACAGTTCACGGAGAACCCGATCAAGGCTCGGACAGTGCTACAATAGTTAAGTGCTAAAGTAGCCAAATATAGAGCACGGGGAGTGGAGAGAAAGGATATCCTTTCGGCCCCGATGGACCAACACAGGTTCCCGTACACCAACATGTGCAAGGAACTCTTCATCAAATGGTTGGAGTATGAGAAGAGTCATCCACTCAAGTGAGATCATTCAATGACTCGTAGAATATAAAGAGATGAAAGCACCATGTGGCGATTTTTTGTTTTACTTAGTTTCACTTTTGATCGTTACTTTTATTTAATAATATGTTATAAATAATAGGATCGACATGTTAGCAAAGGTCGATGGTTGTTGCAAAGACCCTCATTTTTGGATTTGTAAAGAAATATTTCAGAGCTAACTTAATTGAGAGGTCTGGTATAGGATCAGAGACAAGTTTGTGTTTTTTATCAAAAGCGTGTGTGATTGGATCTGAGGAAGAATTATTTCTAATTTTATCTCATGAATGGATGATGTAACGAGTAAGAGCCTATGAATCTTTTGATAAGTTATCGGATTCAATATTTTTATAGTTCTTGTCTTTAATGATGAAAAGTAAATCATTGTGTTAATGTGTGATTGATGATTAGAGTTAAGGAAACTATTTTTCTTTCCATCATTTATTGCATGTATGTTTTCTCCTGATAATCATATCTTAGTCAATAATTGGAACACCAGCAGGTTAACGTATTAGTAATAGGCTTGTTGTAGCTGTAAGAATCATTGTCTGCATGCTTGAGAAGAAGGGTTATCCCAAACTCAGCCTTTCTCAGTAGTTAAGTCCTCCCCCTTTGTTACCCAACTGGTTTATAACTACATTTATCTTGTATCGGTCCCACCTATAAGAGAAAATACAAAAAGAGAACGCATGAACTAAAGGAGGCATTTTCAAAAGAATACATCATGTCGATCACTACGTAAATCCCATCGATTAATTAGTCGAATCGCAAGATTTGGAGAACCATTCCACCATTAAACACTGCAGAGTCTAATTGGGCCTCGATGGCAGGTTTGGTTCTTGTTGTTAAGTTAAAGGATTTAGGACCCCTCAACATAATTGGCGCTAGAAGGAGGGCCTAAAGAATGAATGGTTGACAATATTTCTTACAAATATTTTCACACAACCAGTAGATTCAAAACATGCCACATGCATGGATAGTCATTCTCAAGACAGCCTACAAACACCGAGTACTCTTGAAATGAGTAAATCAACCAATAAAGAAGAAGAACATCTATTTCCTAAGATACCTTATGCTCTTCCTCATGAGGATTTGAACCAGTTCATAAGAATCACAAGATCTTACGCCCGATAGATCAGAGCACTGCCCTTAACTCCGTTACTTCCTTGTAGAAAATAAGTAATCAGACCAGTGGTCGATACCCCCAACCAAGTTTTTGTGCACACAGTAGAAGACCTTATATATTTATCCCTCACCAAAATCAAACATCCTCTTAATATAATTCCCGAAACACCCGTCGACAACTGCTTACGAGGAAGGGTTTAACTCAGAACACTCAGTTTCAGGATCAGATGACATGGAATATAAAAATGATCATAATGAACAAAGGGGAAACCCACCTCGAAATAATCAACCTTGGTTGGCTAGAAATTCTCTGGCCATCCCTAGACGATTAGATAACCTTCCCCAACATCCATAGAAATTACACCCTAAATTTGACCCTGAAACCTCAGGATTGTTTGAAGACCATATCAAAAAATTCATACTAGCTATCAGACTGATGAATGTACAACATGAAGATGTAGTATGCAGGATTTTCCCCTATACTTTTGAGAATTCATCCTCCACGTGGTATTTTAACTTACCTATAGGATCCATAACTAGTTGGATGAAGTTTTAAAAGGATTTTTTGGATAAATTTGCAGAAGAAACCACTACAGGATATTTAATGGCTGAGTTGTTCGCCACCACCATGAGTTCAAAGGAGAAGGTTAAAGACTTTAATCAATGGTTCACCACCATCCTAAACAAATTCCAACCTGAATCTAAACCCACTCAGGAGTTGCAAAATGAAGTATATGATAATTATCTCCCAACTTCTATTTGTATGTTTGTGAAGAGGGCTGCCAAAACAACCTTAGCAGAGAATTTCGAAGAAGCAAAAACAATAGAGTTCCAAATGAAGGGATGTAAATAAGGCCAGGTCTCATTAGTTAAGAAGGAAGTTCAACCTCCTCCCAAGAGGGGACTCATGTTGATTAGAACCCCAAGGAAACAAACAGAATAAGGTCCTGAAAAGGGAAGTCGAGACATAGAAGACCTACAATGCATGGTTAATAAGTTGTTGAACGAAATCATAGACATGAAAAGAAGTGCAGGGGAAGGAAACAAGGGCCAGAGGCCCTATAAACCCTTTTTCAAAAGAAACCCATCGTTCCAAGAAATTGATCCCCCCTTGCCAACTTAAACATTGACTTGTGAAATGTAGCATCTGACTATTTTTGTACCTATCACCAAGAAAAACACTCTGAAAGAGACTGTCCACAATGGGTGCATACCATGAATTTGATGTCCAACTGGTTTCTAGATGAGGTTTCCCTAACCAAAATTAAATGTAGTCCCTTTCGAAAGAAATAAGCATGTAATAAAAATAGAAAAAATCGATGTGAAGGTTATGGGAGATCTCAAAGATGTAATGATCAGAATAGAAGCACACCCTAAATTTGTTCAAGTAATTGACATCATTGTAGTAGATATCCCAGAATCCTATGGATTGCTACTGAGTCGAGACTGGTCTAACAAGTTAAATGGATACTTTAGTATAGAATGGGCTCACCTTTGGCTTCCATTAAAGGGACACAGAAATATGATCAGAATTGATAGGGAAAGATATCTAAAACACATGGTCACCAACCTGGAAACCATTAACGAATCCTCATCGACATACTTTCCCGTGCTAGGAAATTATTCCTGTGATTTTGATTTAGGGAATTTCTCCCCCCTCTCATCTGATGATCCACTTACTCAAAACTCCGAAGTAAGTTTTCAATAAAATTTTCCAATAATGGTAGGGGAAACCCTCTTATGTCAGGAACAGGCATTAGAAACCACAGAACATATAGGAGTAAAGGAGGAACGTAACAAGAAAGAGAAAACTGATAGGTTTTTCCCATAATTTTGGAACATATACTTCGATGGATCTAAATCACAAGAAGGGTCAGGGGCAGGGTGCACCCTCATTGATCCAAAAGGTAAACAAAATTTCATGTCCTGTAGAATAGAATTTGAATGCACAAACAACACCACCGAGTATGAAGCTCTCGTACAAGAGTTAAAGAAATCCATAGACTTAAACGTTAAAAAATTGAAGGTTTTTTGAGATTCTCAAATCATCATTATACAAGTAAGGAAAACTATACATTGCAACTCTCCCCACCTAAGGAATTACCAATGGGAATTGCAAAGACTAAAAGAACATTTTGAAGCCTTCAACATTACAGTGATTTCCATAACAAAGAACACTATTGTTGATTCTCTGGCCACCGCTTCCTCAAATACATCACCTCTAAAAGACTATGAGGCCTCTTGGTTTGTTTTGGAGATACTATACAAACCATCGGTGCCCAATAATATTTCTAATTGGAAGGTCTTTGAAGGGGATGAACAGATCATACAATTCTTGAGAAATCAGGATAATTTTAAAGACTTTGTTATTAACGATGAAGTATTCTAGGAGAAATTAGAGGAAACTGATCCTCATACCGATCAATCAACTGAAAAACCAATGTCTCACATGATACCTAAGGGAGTGGCCAATTTAGAAAACCTTTTTTACCTAAGGGAAAGATTTAAAGGGTCAAAGAACGCAAAGATGGGGAGTTCTTGTCCCATGCATGAAACTATAAATCTAGGAACCTCAGAAAACCCCAAGAATATAAATCTCGGCAAGACGGTATCTAAAGAGGAAAGGAAAACCTATGTCAAACTTTTCAGATAATATCAAGATGTTTTTTCAACACACTATCCCATTAAATCCTGAAGTGAAACCCTTCCAACAGAAGCTCCGGAATTACCACCCATCCCTAGAGCCTCTCATGATGTGTCAGGATTTAAAGATACTACTAGATTCCAATATTATCTTCCATGTTAGGCACTCTGCATGGGTAGTAAATTTGGTTCCTGTGAGGAAAAATTCTAGGGTGATCCGCTTGTGCGTAGATTTGAGAAACCTCAACAAATCTTCAGAAAAGGACAACTACCCAGTCCCACCAATGGAGAAACTTTTGTAGACCGTGTCTGGGTCCAAGATTTTCTCCCTACTGGATGATTTTTCAGGTTACAACCAAGTTCTAGTTTCAGAGGAAGATCATTTGAAGACTACCTTTCAAACCAAGTGGGGAACATTCTCTTATAAATGTATGCCCTTTGGGTTAATATATGCAGGGGAGACCTTCCAAAGGTCCATGGATCTAGCATTTCAAATACTAATCAACAAGTGTTTTGTATTCTATTTTGATGATGTAACTGTGTATTCAACGAACATACAAGATCACATCCAACACTTAACCCAAATTTTCGAAAGGTTAGGAAATACGGTATATCCTTAAACCCTAAGAAAAATATATTTGATGTCGAGGAAGGTAAACTACTATGACATATTATATCTCAAGAATGGATTCATATAGACCCAGAAAGGATTAGGGCTATAGCTCAACTTCCATTACCTCACAACAAAAAGGCTATGTAATCTTTCTTTGGGAAAATCAATTTTGTAAGAAAATTCACCCCCAATTTCGCTGAAATGATCAAAACCTTACAAAAAATTATCTGCAAATATGTTGAATTTAAGTAGGACGATGAACTGAAAAGGGATTTCAGCAATATTAATATTGCGATATCTCAGGCCCCAGTGTTGTGAAGTCCCAATTTTAGCAAGTATTTCTTCCTCTATACTTTCGCCTTCGACCAATCGTTAGCTGCATTATTGACTTAGAAGGATAATGACAACAATGAGGCCTCGGTATCATTCATGAGAACTAATATCCAAGGGGTAGAACTAAATTACCCTACTATAGACAAGCATGCTTATGCAATATACAAGGAAGTGCAACACTTTAGATATTACATCCTGAAGAACCATAACAAATTCATCGTACGTCACCCTGCGGTCTGATCCCTATTCACTAAACTTGAGATGGGGGGAAGAAGAGGAAATTGGATGGCAATAATCCAATAATTTGATCTAGATATAAAACCTGCTAAACTGGTTAAAGGACAAGGGTTATGCAAACTGGCAGTTGAAGCTCGGGACCAAGTAAATGAAGACCTTAGATGGGAGAATGAATTAGCATTGTGGTGTGGTGAAGCTTCATACATCTCCCCAGGGAAAGAATCTTGGTATGAGAAACTGACTTATCTTTTGCATCATGGAACTTGCCCAGAAAACCTAAATCCTAGGGAAATGAGATCCCTCAGGTTAAAATCAACACAATATCACCTCATAAATTCAATTCTCTTCTGTGTTAATTATGATGGGGTACTTTTAAGATGTCTCGACCGTGAAGATGCAGACAAAGTTATGAAGGAGATCCATGATGGTACTGTAGGTGGACATTTCATAGGAAACACCACTGCTCATAAAATACTGAGAGTTGGCTATTATTGGCCTACTCTGTTCAGGGATGCTCACACATACGCTAGAAACTATAAAACTTGTCAAATAAGTGTGGGGAGGGAAAAGAGAGTAGTTGTCCCACTCCAACCTGTGGTTGTTTCGAGGCCATCCGAGTAATGGGGGTTGGATATCATAGGAGAAATTACACTGAGTTCTTCAAACATCATAGATACATACTAACCACCACAAACTATTTCACGAAATGGGCAGAGGCCATCCCTCTAACTCATGTAAATGAAAAGGTGGTTATCCAATTCATAGAACAACAATTGATCGCAACATTCAGTGTGCCTTCCATCCTTGTTTTTGATAATGTCGCTTACTTTTATTCCACCCTATTAACATATTTTTATCTAGACAAAATAATCATAATCAGATAGTCTGCAAATTACTATCCATAGGGGAATAAAGTGGCAGAATCAACCAATAAGAACCTAGTGAGCATATTAAAGAAAATAGTTGCAAACAATCTGAGGAATTGGCACAGTTCACTCCATAATTCCTTATGGGATGATAGAGTAACACCCAAGGAATCCATAGGAAATTCCCCATACTTTCTGGTATACGAACAGGAACCCATTCTCCCAAATGGATTATATCTTCCATCTCTTCAACTTGCTCAGGATTCAAGAGGAAAACCCTCATCAGTCATACAACAAAGAATTGATACCCTCCACATGATGGAAGAAGAAAGAGAGAAACAAAAATATAAGTTCATACCTCATCAACAGATATTTAAAAGGTGGTTTGATAAGCATAAGGCTAAAGAGAAAATTTTTGAAGTGGGAGACTTAGTCCTAAAATGGGACAAAGCAAATGAGCTGAAAGGAAAAAATTCTAAGTTTCAAAATCTATGGCTTGGACCTTTCCAGGTGGCTAGGAATATTGGGATAGGCACGTATCGATTGCAAAATCTGAGGGGGGAACCTGACGCCCTCCCGGTGAATGGCCAATCCCTAAAAAAATATTTCCATTAAAAAAAAAAGAGACATTTTAATGTGTGTATTTTCACGACGTTTTGTTTTAGGTAGGTCGATTGTCGAATGAATTTTTGTTTTCGTTTATTTCTATAGTACTTATGCGCTTTTGAAGATTTTGTTTATCAATATGGTGCTTGACCTCAATTCATGCGATATGACGAACTTTTCTCCTGACTCATCGCTCACATACAACAACAACAAAAAAACGTTGGGAGACCTGCGGTTGTTTTAAAGGGGTTCTCTATCTAACCTACACAGATGAACAACCTTGGGAAAATGATGAAGTGTCTGTCTGGTGGTCTGGTAAAACCTTAAGGGTAATATGGTAAGATGGAAAAGAGTACATGTGCCTCAAGACAAAGCTAGCAAAAAATTCACCTTGACCATCTCATTTTTGCAAATAACAAACGTCCTCCTTTTCCACTCTCTCAGGGCATTCTGAAACAATAGAATCAACTATATCCAATGAGTGAACAATAGGAGAGGGTATGCATATAACTCCCTCCTTTCCCACTCGCTCTCGTGGCATTCTGAAACAATAGAATCAACTATATCCAATGAGGAACAATAGAGAGAGGGTATGCATATAACTCCTTCGGGGCTATGGACACCCATTGGCAGCGGAGCAAGGTCTATGAAGTCGGGGTGACTTTGTTTCCGTCGGGGCTATGGACGCTCGTTGGCAGTGGAGCAACACCGTAGCAAGTGAATGATGATAACTAAAAGGCTCGGTGCCACTGAATTCTTTAATTTAATATTTTTAAAGGGGGCGTGAGTCAGGTTTACAGGAAACAAAGGTGGAATAAAGGTTGAAAACCCCACAGGCAGGCTCGGAGGCACCAACCAGGAATTTTCAAATGCAAGATAAAGGGGGCTCTGATAAAAAACCAGTTATGTTCTTAACCAGCTTTTGCATCTGCTGAGTTGAGGTAGGAATAGATATTCTTATTTCACCTAGTAAGTCACCATTTTTTGAGCACTTAACACACCCTAAACAATATTTTGTCAAATTTTTACTTTTTTGGGTACCACTTGATCTTCTACACTTTCTGATTTGATTTCATTTTTGAAAAAATGTTTTTTCTCTGCTTATTTCCATGATTCTCATCACCTATTCAGGTTTTATTGAACACATGAAACTTCATAACTAAAAATACATTAAACACCTAAATAAATAATTGGTATCCAAACACTTCACCGAACGCGATCAGGGTCGGCATCAGAAGGACTTCAAAGAAGGAAATAACTACTCGAAAAACCTCACTCGTCGAGTGCCAATCTCCATCGGCGTCGGCAAAAGGAAGTTTTTTTTTGCATCAAGTATTGTATAAGGATATCATTGATAGTCGATTCCCCTTCGATATTGGTAAAAGACTGGGGGGACATATGTTAACAAAGAGAGAAAATATATTGTTGATGGTTGATGCCCCAACGTGCTTCATCGAGACCGGGGAAAACCTATAAGGATCATTGCCAACATTTTGACCACAATAAAATTTATCCCCGATCACCAATCCCTGATGCATTTTCAGCATCGGGACTTTTTGAAGGGAGTTGATCCAAAAACACTTTGATAGGTTTATCCCCGATCGTCGACCCTGGATACTTTTTCGGCATCGACAAATGGAAGTTTGTTTTAGAACGAATAACTTAAGGAAAGTCCTGACTCTGATTAATATACGCGAATTAGGTCACCGGTCTTCAACTCCACATGCCTTTACCAGATTGGAGAACCATACAGTCTAGTGATATCCCGAATTATCCTTGGCCCCTAAGTCCGAGTCACACCTCCGAGTAAGTGTTGTCGTGTCAACAATATATGGTAAAATCGATCAGCATCAGAAGTGTTTGCAGGAGGTTATCAACGAAAACATTCATAGAACACCCCTGATCCCCTATCCACCCACTGAAAGAGAGACACAATGGGATGTTTTAGCATTAGATAGAACGTATTTGAGAATTTATGAAGATAATTAATACCAAATCCCGCATTAGTTTCTACCTCGCGTGCCAATCAAAATATTCATTTAAAATCACTGATAGACCACATCACCACCTACACCTCCATCATCAACCCACGATGAATTTAAGTTATAGAGATTCACCGAAAGATTTGTTAAAATTTCACTCATAATCTGAATTGAATGGTTTATGCGACATGGTAATATCTTCCCTGTTTAAATTCTCTTGAACCATTGTAAATGAAATCATTCTATGCATAAGAGAATTATGGATCATCCGAAGGAGAAGGATGAGTGAATCGAAGGCTGTATCAACTCTGTGATTATCAAAATAACCAGGTTTTAACAAGCTTCATAGGTATGTATCCGAGTCTGTAAATTTTACATGGCTATAATTTATGTGTTGTTATCCGTTTTTTTCTTTTACACAGTCTTTGAAATTTTATTTTAAGTTGCAGGAACAATTCCAGCAAGAAATCCAACCACTAGACGATCTTCGAGGGCACCAAACCTGAAAGAACCAAAGGTAGGCGAAGGATTTTCTCTAAGGGTCATGAAACAATTTGAATATTCCCTGAGGTCAAAATATTTCAGTAAGAAAACAACGAGGAAGGTTTTCATCTAGCCTCTGGCCTTTGGCGATAAAGAGGCGAGCACCAGGTCCAAGATGGTGCTCCCACATTGAAGAGAATTTTTTAACAATATCAACTAGGAGGAATACCCAGAATATGTCCCACACAGTGATCCATATGTAAGGGCGCTTGACGACCAAGTGTTTCCGAACATCCGACGGTCATACCTACATATGGTGGCAAGAAGAACCCCCATTTTTCCCTGCATAGAAGTCTTGAAGTGGATCATCGACCACACAAACACAAAGAAATGTTTAATCAATGATGACAATGGTGGGTATGTTGGAGTGTTCCTCTCGGTAGAAGATCAGAAATACTACAAACTTAGAGACCCCAAGGAGCGTCTAAATACATATTTCGTCATGAATTTCTTCGAAAACCACGACACTAGCTGAGTGATGGCCTCATGGTGGAGGGAGGACAATAATTTTACCAACCATAGCACTGGATGGTATGGGACAACTAACTTAAGGGATCCATATGTCTATTTGATGGCTCTCATCTGCTGATTATACGAAGAAAAATATTGCTCCAGGTTTTCAAATGCATGGATGCCTTTTGCATACACAGTTGTGATCGTTGGGTGAAGCTTCAACTGGGGAGAAATAATATCCAAGAAATTGATCATCTATGTGCAGTAGGCCCAGGTGTCGAAGGAAGGGGAAACACCAACATTTTACATGGATTCATACTTGCTTGATGTCATGTGCACCAGAAACCTCTTCGTCATTATAAATATGAGCTTTCATGTTGCAAAACTCCCAGTCCATGTCTAATTTAGCATGCTATGGGAAAATAGGTATAAGAAGTCCTACTCTCTCATCTGTGATGAATTCATCGCTCAAATTTATTTTATTCCTTTTAAGAAGGAATACCCAAGGCTATCGGCGGCAACCAAAAATATGATATTCAAGGTAGGCCATTGGTATTTGGACGAGTGTGCCACCTACATCAGGGTGTTCGGAGCCACCAGAGCACCACATCTCCTACCAGATCATGTCCCAGACCGAATGGTAGTAGGATAAATATGTTATCAAACCATCTTGCAAGGCTACAATGGCACCCTAGTCAAGGACAAGAAACGTGTGTTCATACCCTATGGTTTCCATGTAGGTTTCTACTTGGTAAAGGATACCACTCAAGCCAAACAAGAAGAGTTAAGCCAAATCGTGTTCAGATTCTCGACAGGCTGATTCTACAAGAACGATCCAAAGGGCCTGGTCTTGCAACATGCTCCACAAGGGTCATTTTGTTGGCCATATGCCCATGACAAATTTGAAGATGAAGTCTTCACAAAAAATGCTCAGTACTGGTATAAGGTGGTATGAAGGATGGTCGACCCGAAAATGACCAAGTTCATGGCCATGAGCCTAGATGAATAGGAGACGATAATAGAACAGTTGACTCAAGAAGCCCTAAGAGCCTGGGAAGAAATCAGAGCAGTAGAGGCAACAAAGGTTTCCCTGGTGGCTCCGGTGCAAAAGAGGGGATTTTCTATGACACCAGAGTCACAGGAAAGGGGATTGCTCCTGATAGAACAAGAACAAAGAGTAATCGATTAGCTATAGGATGACCTAGACCTCATATAAATGGAAAGGGTCCCTGTCGACAACCCAGTCGAAAGCTGGGCAGGTCCAAGTGGTCCAGAGCCAATACAAATTGAAGAAATCACTGGGTCAGATAACCCTGAAGTTTCAGCGCCACATGATGGATTGCTAGGGGACATTTTGGCTCGGCCTGAAATAGAAAGAACATCAAGGAGAGCAAGTGCACCGAACCTCCTCCATGAATTAATAACAATCTATGATGATGCAGAGAGTTCAGAGGTCGTCTCATTGGTGACTCCAGTGTAGATCACAGAGGAAAAGGAACCCAAGAAGGCATCTTCCCCAGCTCTCGATGCTCAAATTCAAAGTCTTCCATAGAATAACTAGGAGGTTGAAAGTGTCTTAGACACTGATCTACTCGATGGACTAGGGACCCAAGTGGATATCCCGAAGGAAGATCTAGGGTCGGGAAAACAAGAAGAAGAAGTTCTACAACGAGAAATTAGCATCTCAACATCCATTTATCAAGTAAGTACCGAGCCTACCCCTGATGCTTCAATTTCAGCCGGTATTTTACCTCCCGATGAGAAACAACTATATGCCAAACCTTCATAACATATGGAATAAGTTCAAGAACCCAATCTTGAAAATATATACACCATCAGAAGCCTGGGAAATATGCTTACTCGGGGAGATCAGCAAATCCCTGAACTCGTGGATGAGGTTGTTGATATAAAATCCATCTCTTGTGACTGGAAGAGGAAATCCATCGTGAAGAGAACCACCAATAAGAGTAGGCTTACTCTGAATCATTCCATCCTCATCACCACAGAGGAAAAATTGATTAACATGGAGCATGTCAAGACGTCTGAGCTTATCGACGCAAGGATGGAAATCACAGATGCCACCCTGGATAGAGATAAAATGGATGAAGAGGAGTTGCCTGTTGCGTTGAAGGAGTTGGAACATCTGCACCATTTGGAGAAATATTATCAGGACTCCACACATGCCACAGTGTTCTTGAGAAGTGAATTCCAAGAATAAAAGGCACCTTTTCACTGCAGGAATAGTCGATTTTCAAGAAGACACCCTCATGGCATTGGCAACATGAAAATATATGGAAATATGGTATGATAAATCACACCAAGCAGTGGAAAGGATCGAATACATCAACATCGTTCAGCAGGGCTAAGACGTCAAAGAACATAACATTTGGGTAATAAGGGATAGTAGCATCGATCGCATAAATAAGTTGATCGAATACTAGGTGAAAATGGCCCAAGAACCTCACAAGGAAATCAAAGAGAAATCGTTCGAGTGCGAAAAGTGTTGGGCCAAGATCAACCGGGCGATGAGAGACATCGGCCTCCCAGAATTCGGCACACCCGATGAATTTGTTGACTTGCATGACATAGTCAAATTACATGCCAAACAAGAATCATTGTGGGCTGCGGAGGTGACAAAGGTGGCGAACATGGCATCAGGACAAGTACAACAGTTCACGGAGCACCCGAACAAGGCTCAGATAGTGCTACAATTGTTAAGTGCTAAAGTAGTCAAATATTGGGCATGAGAAGTGCAGATAAAGGAGATATTTTCGGCCCCGATGGACCAACATAGGTTCCCATACTCCAACACATGCGAGGAACTCTTCATAAAATGGTCGGAGTATGAGAAGAATCATCCACTCAAGTGATATCATTTGATGACTCCTAGAAGACTAAAAGATGAAAGCGCCATGTGGTGATTTTTTATTTTACTTAGCTACACTTTTTATAGTTATTTTTAGTTAATAATATGTTATAAATAAGAGGATGGACCTGTTAGCAAAGGTCGATGGTTGTTGCAAAGACCTTCTTTTTTGGATTTGTAAAGAACTATTTCAAAGCTACCTTAATTGAGAATTTTGGTAGAGGACCAGAGACAAGTTTGTGTTTTTCATCAAAAGCGTGTGTGATTGGATCTGAAGAAGAATTATTTATGATTTTATCTCATGAATGGATGTTGTAACGAGTAAGAGCCTCTGAATATGTTGATAAGTTATCTAATTCAATATTTTTATAGTTCTTGTCTTTAATGATGAAAAGTAAATCATTGTGTTAATATGTGATTGATGATTAGAGTTAAGGAAACTATTTTTCTTACCATCGTTTATTGCATGTATGTTTTCTCCTGATAATCATATCTTAGTCAATAATTGGAACACCAGCAGGTTAACGTATTAGTAATAGGCTTGTTGTAGGTGTAAGAATCATTGTCTGCATGCTTGAGAAGAAGGGTTATCCCAAACTCAACCTTTCTCAGTAGTTAAGTCCCCCCCCTTTGTTACCCAACTGGTTTATACCTACATTTATCTTGTATCGGTCCCACCTATAAGAGAAAATACAAAAAGAGAATGCATGAACTAAAGGAGGCATTTTAAAAAGAATACATCATGTCGATCACTACGTAAAGCCCATCGATTAATTATCCAGATCGCAAGATCTAGAGAAACATTCCACCATTAAACGTTGCAGAGTCTAATTGGGCCTCAGTGGTGGGTTTGGTTCCTGTTGTTGACTTAAAGTGATTTAGGACCCCTCAACAGGACCAAGCGTAATGAATCAATTTTTTTTATGTTTGGATGGATCCTCATGTACTTTGTCCCAGATTAGAACATTGTCTCCTATTTTGTAATTGACTAGTGTGTCCCTTTTATCAGTTTTTTTAAATGTTTTTATTTCTTTTAGAGGTGTTGGAATGCATATTTTTTAACTTTATATAGCTCAATTATGGTATCTAAACAATGTTGCAAAGGATAGAAATTATCTTTTACCTCGATAATAGTTAGTCTCAACTTTTGGAATTTATAAGTTGATAGGTAGAAGAGTGAGAGTCATGTGTACCAAAGTGTAGGAGATTTGTATTTTGGATACTTATATGTAATTCCATATTCCCAAGAAGAAAATTTTTGCTTAGTGTGCTAATCCGTTTTTTTTTTCTTTGATTGTTCTCTTAAGGATATGAACCAAATTTTAATTTGTGGATTCAACCAATCCATTACCCAGAGGGTATCAAGTGGAGGAGTGAAAAAATTGAAATCCATAAGTGACTATAAAGTGAAGCATAACATCATACATAAAAGATATCCAATTGTTAGTCAAAATATCATAAGGGGTTCCAAAGAAAGATAAGTTATTGAGTTCAAGGAGTTCTACAACCCATTCTTTCTTAATGTTCCTTAGGGGTTTATATTTTGATCACTTCGTAAAGTAGCTAGTGGAAGTAAGGATAAAAATATGGTGAGTGATATAAGGTGGGGATATTATCCCAATTAAATCCATGGCCCATATTGTGAAAGAGACTTGAAATTTGATAGCCTTAAGTGACATGGGAGACAACTTCTCTTTTCATCTGAAGTGTTGGAAAGATTCACACTTCTATATCAATAAACATGCGTCTTGATGGAGGGAAGGACAAATAATAACCAACATATAATGATTTGGTTGGAATGATTTTGAAAAGGAAGTGACCCCCACACATCCTAGAATGACAATGTTCAGGTTCCATTTGGGCTTGGTCAGGGGTAAGGCAATGAGACAACACCCTCATCAAATGTCTCTTTTATAAATGATTTGATCTTGTAAAACATATTGGACAACTTGTAAGTGGAGTATTTGATTGGATTTCATCTCCATGTCTAGTGGACATACACCATTGATTTAAAAATAAGCAATGTGATTATACCATGGTTGGGTGGAAAACTCAATTTCATTCGCCAAGTCTTCATAAGAAATCAATCCTTCTATTAAAGGTGATTCAAATACAACCAAGGAATGGGGATTTAGTTAGTAATTTGGCCAACATAGTCACCTTTTATGGATTTTGTTGGTTTAATATCTATGTCATCTCTTGCATGTGCATGATTCATTTGGACCATTTATTGTGTGATTCAATTTGATTCAACACAATGGCTAAGAGAGATGTACACACAAAGACTTGAACCTTGTGTCCTTGGATTTAATGCTGAAACAAATTCAAGGATTTAAATAATGAATAATCATTTTTTTCTATTTAGGATTAGTTCAGTTGATGTGCCTTCAAATTTAGGTTTATGAAAGTGATTGACCTAAGGTTTTCTTCATTACCCTTTAGCAATAAAATTACAAAAGTGGTTTCCTTTGAAGAGTTAATGTATATAACAAAGTATTTAGAATGGTCAGGACTAATCAATAGAGGCACATAAGTAATGTCTAGTTTAATAGACTCAATATCCTAATGTGTTTAAGAATTCCATTTTAACTTGACATACTTCTACATTAAATTATTTAAAGGTTTCATGACTTGGGAGAAATAAGTAATCAAGTATCTTAGGAAATTTATCTTTCCAAAGAAAGATTGCATCTCTTTCTTATTGATAGGTAAAGGAAACCCTTTGATAGTTTGTTCCCTTTTAGGTTTAACTTTGACATGATATTGAGACACAATATGACCCAAGAGATTACAATCCATAACACCAAAAATGGTTTTCTTAAGATTCAAATATTTGGAAAACATGTGACACCTAAGAAGGACTTGCCTACGGTGGTCGAAGTGGCTTCCTCGATCTTTGGAAAATATTGTGTGGTCAATGAAATATATTGCAATGATTTTACCCATAAAATCCCTGAAAGTGATTTCCAAGGCATACTATAAAGTAATTTTGGCATTAATCAAACTAAAAGGCATCTTGTGGTAAGTGTACATAACCCAAAAACTAATGAAGGTAGTTTTGTGACTATCGAATAGTTTGAGGGATATTTTATTGTACTATGAGAAGACATGTAATAGGGACATCATTTGGGATCAAGGGACTTGTAGGTTTGGAAGTGTTATAACCATTGTTGGAAGTAAACACATATTCCAACATGGAAAATCCACGGGGTATTTTATTGGTTTTGAATTGGATGATATCCCTAGTTTCATATTCCACTTCATGAGTGATATATAAGCCTTCAAATTTGGCTTTGTTTTGAAGGAATCTATATAATTTTTCATAAAAATCAAAGACTTTCCAAGCATCAACATTATCAAATAGCTTATGCATATGTCATATTTGTACTTTGATATAATATATGGACCTAACAAATTTTGGTGTAAAACATGGCCTAGCCAAGGCTAAACTATATGATAAATGGTTTGCAACCCTATTCATCACTTAAATATTGGAAGATTATAATTTCTAAATAAGTTCCTCAAACTTTTGTTAGTATTTTTTGAGGTTGGGGTTATCAACAACATTCTCTACCCAATCTTGTTCACAACTAGTTTTGATCCTCATTAACTAACAAATGGTGAATTCCTAAGTCTAAATCCTTTTGGAGGCCTTGAAATAACACTCCATATTCATCCACGTTATTGATTTCAGGGAACTCCAACCAAAAGGAGAAGGAAATGGCCGTCCCTTTGGAATTATAAAGAAACATGCTACCACTAGAGCCTTTCTTGGACTAGGCACCATCAAATTCCATGCTCCATATGGTTTTCTTTTGCTTGGGAAAAGGAACCTGAAGACCTTTATAGCCAAAGAAATTTAGATAACCAACCCCATGTCTTGGAAGGAAACATGTCTAGTGTTGTAAGAAGTAAGGAAAACCTACTTTTGGTACTTGGTATCTATATTAATGGTAACTTATACTACTTTATAATGGAAGGTAAAATTGATACCCTCCATAAAGTAACAACCTTGTTTAACCTTGGTGGATTATTCTCTCCCTAAAAGAATACCATATGCCTTAGATATGTCCACTACAATTACATGGATCAACATGCTCACATTGTGATCTTGGTTAAATACAATGGAAAAGTCATTGATGTATCCAATAGTTCCTATCATCCTTGAATCTAAAGCCAATAGTTCATTGCAATGATTGATGCATTCAAGACCTACTCTCCTCATAACTAGAAGAGACATGGAATTATGGTTTGTTTACATTTCTATAACATAGTTATGGTGATCCAAAATGGATCTGAACCGGTGAATGGGTGTAATACTCTTGTAATATTAAATTGACAATTAATAAAGGTCAATAAACTTAGTAAAGCGATACAAAATTGAAAAGTGTAATAGGACAAATAAAATGAGAACATGAGAGGAAAATGTAGAATTAAATGTGATTTAATAATTGAATAAGAGAGAAGGTCGAGGTATGGGAAACAAAGGGTTAGGTCTGTTGGCCTTCCCCCTACCCCCTATAAGATGTAGGCCTAGCTAGGAAGAAAGGCTATTTTTGGAGGAAAAGCATGCATAAGACAACTGGAAGGAAAAGCAACATGTGTAAGATAAGCAGGCGAAGTATGCATGCAAGGAAGACCTAGTGACGCTAGGGTTAGGGTTTTTGTAATGCATTGTAATGGCTAGTGAGATGAGGAATTAAATAAGTAGTACTTAGGAAATGTAAGGGAGGATGGGACAATGAGAAGGAAATAGAGAGTATATACAGAGGGAGGAGGAAGCCCCAACAGTGAGGAAGAGAATTGTAAGAACTGTATGAGTCATTAAGATAGTGAGCTAGAGAAGGAGTGGGTGACTCGAACCTGAGGGTTATATCACAGGTTGAGGAGCTTGGTGTGATCTATTCAGCCTCACAGGGATCGAGGAGCCTGAGGGAGAGACAAGGAACTAAGACTGTAACCATGCGCGACATGATATCTTCTAAACTATAATAAAATCTTGAGAGCTAGATCTTTGTGGATGTAGCCTAGGGGGGGTGAACTATGGTAACATTGTGTTATGTGAATGAATGAATGCATATTAATGTATGATTAGTTGATGAATGTGAGATGAATGAAGTAACTAAGTAGATCTGGTATTCCACATGCATGCATAGAATGAATGTTATAACTAGATGTTAGATTTACTGAATAATGTTTACGGCGCACAACCATAGATCTTGCTATGTCTCAGGTTGCAAACACCTGATTATTGCATCCACCCATAGAGCTATCTTGGGTGATACTACGTAGTACACTCTGTGTACTGCGTTTCCTTCTGTTTTACCAGAGGGGCCAATATTTTTAAAGGTATTTTGTTGGGAAGGTTACTAGATCTTAACCAGGATCAATATGTGATGATCAATTAGAATACCCCACAAGGAATCCTCATGACCAAAATAAAAGTAGATAACAAAAACCAACAAATGGTTATGTTGCCAGTTGATTAGAAGAAAACGAGATGGAGCATATGAGACCTGTTGAAGAAGCATCAAAAGAATGTGGGATCAAATGACAAAAAGGTAAAAGAATGAGAATCTAAAAAGGGATGCTGACACCATGGAATCCCATGAAGGAAAAGATAGAAATATGGTTGAAGACAAAGGAGATAGAGTTTGCGCATAAAGATAACAAAAACCCAAACTTGACACCACACAAATATCTGGACAAGTACGTATTCACCGACTTGCATGAAGTGTTTTTCTGTGATTTCCCACACATATTATAGGAGTGGATAAAAATATTGAAATAAAACCATCCTACGAATTGGATCAGACAGTTAGAGTGAAATCCTGAAGAAATCACGCAGTAACGATTTGATATTAAGTTTACACACACAGTAGATTTATGGCTAGACAACATTGTTGTTGGATTCGTCACAGAGTTTGCAGTAGATACATTGAAGTCCTATAGCACAGTTGAAAACGAGTTCTTGAAGGGACATTTAGGATCCAAAGTTAATGTATTACCCAAGAAGACATGGCAATGTATGGGAGAACCCACATTAGGATATTCACTTGTTCAGCTGAAACTATCAAATCAACATAGAGTTCTACCAATTGGAATACTAAAAGAAGTAATAGTAGACCTAGATGGAGTGTGGACTAAAGCCGACTTCGAAGTAATCGAGATAGTGGATAGAAAAACACCATATTCAGAATTTTTGGGTTTGGATTGGGAATTTTATAACCAGGACATAATCATCCTAACGATGCGGAAGATGAACTTCGAGTCAGAAGAATATAGAGTCATTGTGCCATTGGACCGATCCGAAGGGGAAAATTTTGTAGAGCCTACTTGCTTGGACCTAGAGGAAATTAATAAGTTGTACATAACAACTGCGCAAGATGAATATTACGTGAACCCAACTGCATATGTGGTACTCATTTGGAAAAGCATCACCTCATATGCATTAGAATCAGATACAGGCTTAGAAAATTGGCAGCAGAGGTTACACGAAGTCTCCACAAGAAGATGCGCAATAATCGATCGTGCAGTAAGATGGGTAGGTACGAAGATAAGGGAACCTCCCAACCTCCATGGGGTGAATGAATTAGAAGAATTCCTAACATGGTATGAATATGAAGTATTACAAAATTAGAGGCTCTTAGCCCTAGATATAGCACTCAAGGAAACACCTACAAGATGGTGGGGTGTTCATAAAGAAACAGTCAAAGAATGGTACCAATGTAAGCGGTTACTCCACATCAAGTTTGGCGCAGAACAAGGAAGCAACCAGCTAGAGGAATATGATGGATAGGGAGCACCAGCAGAATGCTATGGAGGATGACACCAATGGAGGAATGGCCTCATCATTTTGTTCACACATTAGAAAGTATCCTAGCATACTGGTATGTAGACCAAGAACTACGTAGAGGAACTACGACCTAGATGACATTACAACATAATTTTACAGACACTTTCTCATTGGAGAATGAGAACCCCAACATAGATGCTGCACTTAAACAAATCAGACGGATAATATTCATTAAGGAACTAGAAGTTGAACTCATGACAGAGGAACAAAAACAAAATAGACAGACAATGAAATAACTATTGTCATGATACCACATGCTGGAAGAAGCACCAAATGAAGATGACCCACGCGATATTCATATTGAGGAAGTTGAAGGTGAGAGATAAGTGCAAGGTCCACCTCTGGAATCAGAAGTAATTTTTTCATTGATCAAGGTGAAGAAAGTCAACATCGGGACAATTGAGAATCCCAAAATGGCCAACATTGGAGACTATTGGGATGAGAAAACAGTGGAAAGTATAACAGAGTTATTGCACGAGTACATCGACCTGTTCCCAACAACATTCATAGAAATGAAAGGCATGGAAGCAGAGCTAGGAAAAATGAATATACCACTCAGATATGAGGCAAGATCGATCAGACATCGACCATACATGTTAAACCCGATATATAAGAAAACATTCAAGGCGAGATCGATAAGATGTTGGAGGATGGAATCATAGAACCTGTAGAAGAGTCTGAATGGGTAAGCTTGATGGTAGTTCAGGAGAAGAAACAAGGGGGGATAATAATATGTGTCGACTTGAGGAAGTTGAACGATGCATTCCTACATGACCCATTCCCTAATCCCTTCACAGATGAAGTGTTATATAATGTAGGAGGACAAAAAGCTTATTCATTCACTGACGGATTCTCAGGATACCATCAGATCAAGATAGCACCAGAAGACAGATACAATACCACTTTTTCCATAGAATGGGGATCCTACCAATATACAGTCATTTTGTTTGGATTGAAGAATGCACCAAAAATATTTTCTAGAGTAGTCATAGCTGCATTTAAAGAGTTAATCCACTAGTTTCTAGAGGTATATCTGGACGATTGGATAGTCTATAGTCTGTTGAACGAAAATGTAGAGGTCTTGCAACTGATGTTAGAAATATGAAGGTAGTCTCAGATATCGTTAAATATCAAGAAGTGCATCCTTAGAACACCCTTTGGGATACTATTGGGCCACATAGTATGCAAACAAGGCTTGCTAGTACATCCTGCCAAGATTGTAGAATTGTTAACCTGCCACCACCAAAAACAGTCCGCCAAATGAGAGCGACATTGGTACATACATGATACTACAAGAAATTTATAAAGGGGTATGCGCAGATCACTTTACCAATGGAGAAATTTATAAGGAAAGACACAAAGTTTCAATGGAATGAGAATTGTCAGCATGGATTGGACACCTTGAAAGAGAATATGGTAACTGTACCAATACTAGTATTCCTGGATTGGGATAAGACATTCCATGTACATGTAGATGCATCAGCCATAGAACTTGGATCTATTCTAGCGCAACCAGGAGTAGGAGAATTGGACCATCCTATAGCATTTGCTAACAGAAAATTGTCGGAATCGGAGCAGAACTACAATACCACAAAGAGGGAAGGCTTAGCTATGGTCTATGTGCTTCAGAAATTCAGGCATTATTTATAGGGGAAACATTTCAATATGTTCACAGACCATTCAACACTCAAATACCTCGTCAACAATCCAGTGTTGGGGGTGAAAATTTGTCGATGGTTATTGTTGTTCCAAGAATTTGACAAGTGATAGTCAAACCAGGAAAGTTGAATGCAAGACCTAATCACCTATTGAGGATAAAAAATGGGGAGGAACCTACGAGTCTAGAGGATAAATTTCCCAATGCATAGTTATTTTCAGTCCAGATAGCTTATGAATACTTTGCAGACATCATTCAGTACTTGAGTACAAAGGTTTTGCCACAGGAATTCAACACCGTGCAGAAGAAAAACATGTTATTCAGGGCTCTAGACTATCAATTAATCGCACAACACTTATATAAAATGGGTGCAGATAGAATCTTGAGAAGATGTGTGCTAGAACATGAAATACGAAGGATCTTAGTAGAAGCCCATGAGGGAATAGCAGGAGGACATTATGCAAGAAAAGTCATCGCATGGAAGGTATTGAGTGTAGGACTATGGTGGTCGAACATTCACAGAGACTCAAAGAACTACTGCCAGAAATGTGATGTATGCCAGAGGGTTGGTAAACTGATAGAAGGGACGAGATACCCCTAAGACCACAAGTAAATTAGCAGGTATTCAAAAAATGGGCAATAGATTTTGTGGGAACAATTAACCGACCAAAAAAAAGGTCAAGAGCGAGGTACATTATCACTGTGAAAGAATACCAGACAATATGGGCAGAAGCAACACCAGTAAAGGATTGCACCGCAGAGATAAAAACACACATCCTATTTGAGAAAGTGATCACTAGATTTGGTTTCCCAAGGATTTTGACGAGTGACCAATGCACTCATTTCATTAAAAACACTATTAAGGATATGACTAAGGAGTTTGAATTTCATCATCAAAAGAGTACACCATATCATCCACAAGAAAATAGAACAGTGGAAGCCTTTAACAAAATCCCTGAAAATGCACTGACAAATATCTGCAACGTTAATAGGGATGATTGGGATTTGAAGATACCAACAGTATTATGGGCGTATAGGACCACATGCAAAAATTTGACAGGACACGCACCATTTAGATTGGTGTATGGACAAGAAGCAGTGGTGTCATTAGAATTGTTGGTACCTAGTCTATGTGTAGAAACAATTACAAACATGACAGAACGAGGCGCAATAAAAGAAAGGCTAAATCAACTAATGATCATGGAGGAAGATAGAATTCTAGTAGTGATCCAGGAGGCTCCCCAGGCTCAGAAAATACTCAAAAACAAAATTTCTCAGAATTGAATGAAATCGTTCCCATTGCATCCGTCTCATCGCACAGATTTCGGCAGTATAATTACTTTCTCAAACGGGCTCTATATGTGGGAGTTATCGCACTCTGACCGTTTTCTCAAATAGGCAAAAAGTCAAAGGTCAACTATCAAAAAATCAACGCTGACGTCAACATGACAACATGCTGACATCATCACTGTTGATGTGGCAACTTCTAGAGGTGACATGTGGTAGGTTGATTGGATGTACGGCAACTGATGTGGACCAAACCGGAGGTGACACGTGTCACCACTGAAAGGGTGACAAATGGCACGCTCGTACAGGTGGCAGGCACAGTCAGCATGATGACGTGGCAGAGGCAGGTGACGACAAGTGGAAGACAGTGACTAGGCAGGTATGCTGACAGGGTAGACAAGTGGCAGCAAAGTGGCCCAGCTGTCGGTTGACACATGGCAAGTATTGGTCAAATGGGGTGGTGCCACATGGCACCCCATTGTTGGTGTCTAGGTTAAATTTTTTATGGAGTTGGTGGGTTTCAAACCCCAAACCTCTCCACCAGTCTAAAATCCTTCTCAAAGGTCGGATTACCAATGCACCATAAGTATTACTTATTATAACATTGTCATATTATTGTTAATAAAGAGTAATATTTTAGTGTATGGGTGGAAGGGGGTTGGGGCTACGCCCCAGCCCCCAGTTTTATGGTGCCATATGTGACCCTGTTTAGGGGCGTGCACCCGTCCTTTGGGGTCTTAACCTTATCCTAAATTTAAAAGTGGGTTTTTAACCCTGATTATGTAATTTTAATTGATTCTAACTGATATTTAGCCCAGAAAATGGATTTTTTGAGGATTTTGGGCCATTTGAAGGGGGATTTGATCCCAAAAAGAGGCTAGATCTTGAGTGAAGTTGGGATTCCTCATCTGAGCCTCAAAATATATATAAACCAATCTTTTTTAAGCTTGTAGGATACTTTTTGATGCAGGGTTTTGAAGGGGCAATTTGTAAATTTTGGCCTTTTCTCATGTTTTGAGGGGCATTTTTTCCATGGTTTTGAGAGGAATTTGATGGAGCATGCTTGAATATGAGAAAGGACGTCTTGCACAGCAGATATGAAGTATGTTATGTAACATAAAAGAGAAATTGTAAGAAAAAATTGATCATTTTAAAGAGTAATAAAGAGGTCCTCCACTTGGAAGCACACCCAGAGACGTAGCCAATGATTGGTGAACTCCGTTATCAACCTCTTGTCTCTATTTCTCTTTCCGTTTTGTTGTTCTATTCTATTCATTTGCATCATGGATATTAATGGATGATCTCTTTATTCATTAATAAGCATGAAGTAAAAGTCACATTTGATATTCCACAACTAGATAATAAGCTTTATGTATTTCACATTCTTAACGATCTGATGCCTAAAATACATTAAACTAACTTGCGATTTATCAGTAATACCTTCATTTTTGGATCAATTTTATGGTATTAGAGCATTTTGTTTTGAAGTTTTGACAGGAATTGCAAGCATTGGATGCTCACGAGAGAAAAACTCAAGCAAGGAGAAGGCCAACTTGAGGCTCTTGACATAGAGATTCAAAGGAGACTGCATAAGCAAGAGATGTCTTTGCCAAGAAAATTGGGTCCCTACAAATCTGAAGATGATTTCTTCGATACCTTTAAATTGATGCAAGCCATTGTAGAGGAACTTTACCATGAAAGAGGTCAACAAAGGAATCCAAAAGTTGAAGAAGGTGAATCTTCGATAAGATCAGAAGGAGGAGTTGGAGGTGGTGGACCTTCGGAACCTTCTTCTCCTTCATCCTCATCATCTAATAATGAAGCAAGTGTACATTCCTTCAAGGATAAGAAAAAAATTCATTATTTTTCTTATATTCCGTTATTAAAGTTAGATGTAAAGTTTCAATTACCCACTTATGATGGTGAATTAGATGCAGAAAAGATAGATAATTGGGTGAGACAATTAGAAGTCTATTACAGGATACAAAAGATTGTTGATGACGAAACTAAGATCCAACTAGCAAGTCTCAAAATGGGAGGCACAACTCTCATATGGTGGGAAATAAGAACTAGAGATGATCTTAAGAAAAGTGGTAAAACAATCTCTTCTTGGAATGATTTTGTTATTGCAATAAATCACCAGTTTTACCCTTTAGCTTACATGCAACAAGAAATGATGAATTGGCAAAGTTTAAGGAAAGTTAAAGGTCAAAGTGTACAAGAATATACTCAATTATTTCGTAAGAAAGCTTTAAATTTGGGTATTCTGTTATATACACAAGAGACACTCCTAAAATATATTGGTCGTTTACATTCTTATCTTAAGCACACTATTCTTATGCTAAATCCTTCTAATTTTGATGAAGTATGTGTACAAGCCATTCACATTGAATCTAGTAAAGGGAATGTTGGTGATAGTGTTTCTACAGATACTTGGCAAAGAAAGGATGCATGGAAAAGGAAAGAGAAGAAGACAGCCATAGCCAAAAAGGAGAAGCCTACTTGCAAGCATTGCAAGAAAGTAGGCCATGATGAAGATCATTGTTGGGTC
>SNQJ01S0061186.1:51209-64353 GCA_010110895.2 Picea sitchensis | reverse complement strand
AATTTACAAGTAACCAAGCAATGTAAAATCAAGTTTGCAATCACTTCTAATTATGTTGATGAAGTAGAGCTTGATATAGTGCCATTGGACATATGTGGAATTGTATTGGGAATCCCATACCTTTATAATAGGAAAGCCATATTCTACAGGGAGGAAAATAAATATTGATTCAAGAAAGATGGGAAGGAGTACATTGGTCATGCTCATCGCATGAAAAATGACAGGTCTTTTGCAGCTACAGGGCAGTTAAAAAGAATGGTAAATGCAAGAATTTTTTTAACACTTAGGTCTGTGACAAAACATGAAGTTAGTGATGCTAAACATGAGATGATTCCATATGTTTCAAACAGTCATGAAGTGTCACCAGAGGTACAGCATGAGGTTCAGCTGCATAATTTGATTATTGTTCATGTTCAAAAGGGGAAGCATGTTTTTTCATTTTCATTTTCATACTTTGTATTATTGATTAGTTTGTTTTTGTTCAGTGGTGTGTGTCACCAGTCTAAAATCCTTCACAACGGTCGGATTACCAATGCACCATAAGTATTACTTATTATAACATTGTCATATTATTGTTAATAAAGAGTAAAATTTTAGTGTATGGGTGGAAGGGGGTTGGGGCTTCACGGTTGTATGGTGCCATATGTGACCATGTTTGGGGGCATGCACCTATCCTTTGGGGTTTTAAACTTATCCTAAAGTTAAAAGTGGTTTTTCAACCCTGTTTATGTAATTTTAATTGATTATGACGATATTTAGCCCAGAAAATGTTTTTTTTTAGGATTTTGGGCCATTTGAAGGGGGATTTCATCCCAAAAAGAGGCCAGATCTTGAGGGAAGTTGGGATTCCTCATATGAGCCTCAAAATATATATAAACCAGGATTTTTGAAGCTTGTAGGATACTTTTTGATGCAGGGTTTTGAAGGGGTAGTTTGTAAATTTTGGCCTTTTCTGATGTTTTGAGGGGCATTTTTGCCATGTTTTTGAGAGGAATTTGATGGAGCATGCTTGAATTTGAGCAAGGAGGTATTGCACAGTAGATCTAAAGCATGTTATGTAACAGGAAAGAGCAATTTTAAGATAACTTTGAGCATTTTAAAGAGAAATAAAGAGGTCCTCCACTTGGAAGCGCGCTCGAAGACGTAGCCAACGATTGGTGAACTCCGTTATCAACCTCTTGTCTTTATTTCTCTTTCTATTTTGTTGTTCTATTCTCTTGATTTGCAGCATGGATATTAATGGTTGATCTCTTTATTCATTAATAAACATCAAGTAAAAGTCACATTTGATATTTTGCAACTAGATAATAAGCTTTATGTATTTTGCATTCTTAATGATCTGATGCCTAAAATACATTAATATAACTTATGATTTATCAGTAATACCTTAATTTTTGGATCAAGTAGGGTTTCACTAAGAAGTATAGAAAGAAAGGGATAAATCTTGGCATCACAGACATATTAAGAGAAAATATTTCAAGGAAGGAGACCTAGTCTTGGTGTATGATAGTAAATCTCTTCAGCACCCAGGAAAAATCAGAATGCATTGGCTAGGACCATACAAAGTAAAGACTATCACAGATGGGGGAGCTGTAAATTTGAATGATTTAGGAGGAACATAATTTGGAGGGATGATTAATGGTAGTCGACTGAAGCTGTATAGGAATAATCAACCTCCCAACAATTAAAGAAAAAAAAAGAATAGAGGGGTTACCACGTCGAACATCAAGATAGCAACAAAGGAGTAGTGCATAGAAAAGAGAATGAGAATGCACACTCAGAAAAACTAGCATGGTGGAGAAAATACCAATGGTAACTAAAAATAAGAAACAATGAGAATGGTGGGTACGACGAATATCAAACCTAAATGACAAAAACGATTGACGGGGCGTTGCATTAATCTCGCCAACTGGCGAAGGCAAGGGAAATCAATGGAAATTACGCTAGAATCACCAGTTAATTTAAAACACACGATGGGTAATGTCTCTGTGAAGTTTCACCCAATTTCTATATAAGGGAAGCACACCAGGATTGAAAGGGTTATTGTGAAATTGGGAAAATCATAGAGCGACAAAATATACAGAGCAGAGAGTGAATTTTACAGAGGTTACAGAGGCCACTAAGATCGACAAAAAACATATTTAACACCATGGCACCACCCAAACTAGGAGATTCAAGCCAGAATTGTAGACAAACTCACAACAACGTCAGACCACCACCACAGCCACAAGGAAGCGAATAACAACCACCTCATCCTCTAGAAGTCGTCAATGTGGACAAAATATCATCGCTCGATATGACACCAGGAAGCCCAACACCTATCATGGAGGAAACCCAACAGACAACACCAGTTGGCATGGCAATTGATGTGCCAGAAGGGGGATAGGGCCAACAGGCTGAGGATGCAAGCAATCATTTGCACCCTGAAAACCCTCAAGAAGCCCTGAAATTTCATTGGACGGTCCCGAACCAGTCAGAAATGACCATGCCAGAAAGGTCACAGACAACCACACCGGAACAACCACCGGAGGGAACAGTGGAAGATGTCATCAGGAAGGCAGATGAGTATGCAAAAGAGCGAACAATGGAGGCTGGAACCTCGAGTCATCCACCACAGGGGAAGGGAAAAAAACCAGTACCAAGGTCATCATGCAAGAAGGACGCCACAAGCATTGTCTTGTCATGCATTTCAGAAGGGGTACATATCACAGGAAATATGTTAGGCCACGTGGAGAAATTACGGTACTCATTCCATGATGTGGCGGACACAGACAATTTTTCGGATTTTTCCAAGAAATTTTATCTAGAGACTGTGGGTATAGGACCCTTTGGCGAACCAATTAACCAACAAATCTAGTGGGCAGTCGGACTGGACAAAACCAGGATTCTAGGCCTATTGAACATCCCGCACTTTGGGAGGGGCCAACACGAAAACAACTACATCAAGTAGCTGATGGAAGTCACCCATGGAGGATACATGTGGCTGGAACAGATCATCTCAATAGACGTAGATCTCATTGCATTCATCACAAGTCTGCCATCATGGGGGAGACACCCATGCAGTTCCTTAAGGACAAGATGAAGGAGAAGGCATTGGTCGAGGAAATGAAGAAGAAGTATGGTATAGAAAGGGGGTCACGCAGAATCATAATCAAGTGTATTAGTGACGCAATGACAAGAATGGCCACAAAAATTATGGCATACAAGTTTCTCAAGAAATGCCGCAAGGAGGAAGTCCCTACCAGGGTTGTCTCATTTGTAGCATAATGTGCGGAGGTAACCACACTCATCTAGGCCCCGTATTTGTTGAATCTATTCTTGGAAGACTGCAAGGATGCACAGGACCTGGAGAAAAAATTTCAATATTCATGGCTACTCATCTTGATCTCCTTGATCGGGTGGAAGGATCCTAAGTATTCATTCTTTTCCACAAGACCCAATCCTTTCCATGCAACACGATACCTATCATTGGGGTGTGCTCCAGACCCCAAGAACATAAAGGAGAATGCAACCATATTCAAAGGATACCATAATGACCTACATGAGAGCATCGCCAACACTTGGAGGGTTACACCGGAAACGGTTGCACAATATCAGGGCATAGCCAACTTCAAAAAAACTAGGCATGCAATATGGATCCAAGCACGGAAGGATCCCTACTATAAAAGGCTACAATTGTGCTACTGCATCAAGGAGGAGGACATAGATATGTCCATCAAGGATTGGAATGACGACTGGAGGATTTCAGTCTTGAATCAAGAAATGCCCGCAGATACGGAGGCGGAGGCAAGGTAGGAATAGACACCTGTAGAAGAGAAAACAGTGCCCAAGAAGCCAAGGATCAGTCAAAACAAGGTGCAACAGAAGAAAGGGGTTGTGTCCAACAAAGTCACTCAAGCGGGGAAGAAGAACAACACCCAAGTGCCACAGGAACATGAGAAACATATTGAGATATCATAGGGAACAACATCAAGTGCTACTCAGTAGGAACAAGGCCAAATCAATGGTCATTCATACAAACAGGTGGTGCACACAAGAAATCCAAGCTGCACAGAATGCCACCAAAATACACGATCATAGAGGACAATGCAAACCTTGTAGCCCAGATGGTCCAAGATCGTACAACGAAGGAATTTGACAAAGATCAATGCCAAAGGGATAGGATTCAAGATTATCTGGAAGACATGAGGCAGATCCTCGAGAAAATCAGTGAAACACAGAGGGTTAACAAAGGAATAGCATTAGTTTCAATAGCATCATAGGCAAGAGCCAAGGCTAGATCAAGCGAGAAGGATAGGATTCAAACAACAACACAACCAAGATCAACATTTCACGTCACACAGAGCATACTGTGCATGAATGGAATCATGGTGCAGACACCCTTGAAGTATTTTTCCCAAATACAGTTGGTACTGGAGTAGATACTAACCAAGGCCTTTCATAAACTACAAGTCAACATCACGCAGGAGGTACAGTCATGCACACATACAGACGCAACATAATTGTAGCATACAAAGGACAATCGAGACGAGTTGGAATTGGTAATCGAGTAGGTCAAGATCACAACCATAGAGGAGAAGGAATGCATAGATAGGCTTAAGCAGGGATTGGTCGTATCCTATGAGAAAATTCCAAGGAGCGTGCAGACGAAAGAGCTCACAGTGACGCAAAAGATTGATTAGATTGTGCAGACAATCGATCAATACAGGAAGGATATCGAGCAACTCCAAGAGAAGCTCATACCTACCACTTCATCAGAGGTTAAGGAGCAGAGGAATTAGGAGGCAACAATACAGATAAAGCAGATGGAGTGACAAGTCTACACGGAGGTCAACTTGTTTGATAAGGCAGCACAACTATGGATGAATTTGGAAGAGGATCAATAGGTCCAGCAGTGGGACTAGAAGGAAGAAAGGATAATCACAACTACCCAGTACCTCAAGCAGAGGAAAAAGATGATGTCAATCACAGAGCGCATCAAAGGATCACAGGATATGAAGAAGATGTAGGAGGAACTCATAGCCATGCAGACAAAGAATAAGTAGCACCAAGCTCAAATGGAATTGTTCCAACAGCGGGTAGCAATTGTCATTGTGCAGACGGAAGATGAAAAGAAGAACATGGCACAAAATCAGGCTGAGTGTGCAGAGATGATCAACGATGAGATTGCAGTATAGGTATTGGATGCACTCAAGGAGAATACCACACATGCTCAAACACAAGAAAAGGAACTCACAGATAAGTTATAGGCTCTCGCAGGAGAGATCGAAGAGGTGCACAAGATTTATATGGCTTGGGAAGAGCCATATGTCAGTGTTGGGGGCCTATTGGATGAAGGCCTAGCTAGGAAGAAAGGCTATTTTTGGAGGAAAATAATGTAGAAGAGAGTTGGAAGGAAAAATATCACGTGTAAGAGAATCAAGAGAAGCGTGCATGCAAGGAAGACCTAACGAAGCTAGGGTTAGGGTTTTTTGAATGCATTGTAATGGCTGGTGAGCCAAGAATATAAATAATTAGTACTTAAAAAATGTAAGGGAGGACAGGAAAATGATAAGGAAATAGAGAGGATATATGGAGGGAGGAGGAAGTCTGACAATGGGGAAGAGAATTATAAGAAATGTATGAGTCATTAAGATGGTGAGATAAAGGAGTGTTGGTTAACCTTAATTATATATTTTGTCTGAGTTTGTATTGAGTGACCCAGGGTTCATGTCTGTTTGGGTTTCCAACAAATCCTCTAAAACTATCATCCCTCCTGGTAGACCAGAAGGCAACACAACACACAAGGTGCATTGTGTTGTCTCACCCAAGATAGTCTTAATGGGTGGCTGCAATACTCATGTTCTTGCAGCCTAGGATTGAGTGGGTTATCTAATAACTGTATGTTGCGGTTTCTAATGTAACTTATTAACATACTGCAAAATCATTTACGATTAAGCAGGAAATCTAACAACTCATTAATTTAACATATCCATATCTACTGGAGAAAATAATGAAATACATGTATTCAATCACAGAACACATATGTTACCGTGGTTCACCCCCCCTGGGATACATCCACAAAGATCTGGCTCTTGGATATTTTATTATAGTCGTTATGTCTCTACAGCGCCACGCACTTTACAACTCTTTTCAATCAGGCTAAGATCTATTATGAGGTGGACTAGATCGCACCAGGATCCTTAACCTATGATATAACCCTCAATATCTACCCTCCTCGGTCCTCTCTAGCTCAAAATCTTACAAAAGTAGGTCATACAACAAAATATTGTATAGTATTCGCTTCTTTGCATTTGTCTCTCTATATCTGTATCAACTCACTACAATAATACAAAACAACCCCCCTCCACTATGAGACCTAGGTAACTATATTTATACATTTCTGGATCTTCAGCCATTACAATACATTACCAAAACCCTAACCCTAATGTCATTAGGTATTCCATACCTGCATGCATTTTGTTCTTCCTTCCAGTTGTCGCTTGTGCATGCCTTCTTTCCCAAAATCGGCTTTCTTTCCACTTTATCCTGCTTCCAACATGCCCCACACACTGACATGTGGCTCATCCCAAGCCACCTAACCTTTGTACGCTTCATCAATCTCCCTAATGATCGCCTGGAACTTCTCCTTGAGCTCCGATGCTTGTGTTTGCGCCTGCACGGTCTTCTCCTTGAGTGTGTCTACTATCTGGACTGCAATTTCGTCATTGATCAACCCTACACATTCTTCTTGGGTCTATGCTATATGTTTCTTGGCTTCCTCTACCTATGCAATGACTTCATCTACTCGCTCTTGAAGCGGTTCCATTTGAGCATGACGCTCCTTTTTCAGTGTTTCCATAGTAGTGAGTTATGCCTGCAATTTCTTCATATCATGCATCCCTTTGACACGTTCAGTGATGGACATTGTCTTCTGCCTCTGCTTGAGGTCCTGGATAGTTGCGCTTATCATTTCTTCTTCCTTGTCCCATTGTTGGACTTGTTGATCCTCTTCTAGCTTTGTCCAGAGTTGTTTTTCTTGATCAAACAAGTCGGTTGTTGTGCTGACCTATTTATCTATATCCTCTAGTTGCTTTGTTTCCTCCTACTTCCTTTTCTCCCTTACCTTTGGTGGAGTGGTAGGTGTGATATTCTCACAAAGATGCTCAATATCCTTCTAATATTGATTGATTTCCTATGAAATATGATCAATCTTCTCTGATGTTGTGAGTCTATCCCTCTACGTGGTCTTTGGAATATTCTCATAAGTTCTTGCCAATTTTCATTCCAATCCGTTCCCATGCTCCCTCTCCTCTTAGGTCTCGAACTTAGCCTACTCATATATTAATTCCAGCATGTCTCATTTCTCCATTTCCTATTGTAATTCAGCTAAGTATGTGCATGCAGGAGACTGTACCTCTTAGGTAACGCTAACCTGTAATTTGTGTAGAGATTTAGATGGTATCCATGACAATACCAATTGGATTTGAGCTAAGTCCTTTAGCGTGTTTTCCCCATGATCTCGTCCATACGCAACATATTTGGTGTAATTTGGAATGTTGCACTCTGTTGTGGTATTGTGTGAACTGTATATCGCTCCCTTGCTTTAGGCTCTTCTCCTATCTAGAATGTTGACGGTCCTGCTCCTATGCTGCTACCCGATGCTTGTGCTTCCCCAATCTGCTTGAGGAACTGTCAAATGTCGTCCAACTCCTCTTTAATTTTGTCCCTGTGGCACACAACATTCTCAAAATATTCAGATGTACGATCTTGAACCATTTCGACTATCATCTTTGCATTGTCCTCCGTGATCGTGTAATCTGGAGTTGTTCTATGTGCCTTCATCTTCTTGCACACGCCCCCCATCTGAGTGGTTGGTCTCTTAGTCAGGCTTGGTTCTTATGGATTGGGACTTGGTGTAGTCCCTTGTGTTGTCTCATCTTGTCTATGTTGTTCTTGAAAAATCTTTGTATTATTCTTCTTCCCCTTCTAGGTCTGCATCTTAGCTGTCCCTTCGTTCATCTAATTTTTTTTTGTCTGGCCCGTCCTTCGTTTCTTAGGCACTGGGACTTCTTGAGGATGTGCTTCTTTCTTCCCTGTTTCCTCTTCTATTGTCTTTGTAGGTATGTCTTGGGTGAGGACTAGGATATTCCAGTCATCCTCCCAATCCCAGATAGCCATGTCGATGTCTCCCTCCATGATGCAGTAGCGAAATTGTAGCCACTTCTTATTGGGGTCCTTCCACGCCTGCATCCATATCGCATATTGAGTGGCCTTGAAGTTGGCTATGTCCTGATAGTGTGAGAAATCATGTGGTTGTATTCTCCAAAGGTTGGATATGGCCTCTTGTAGGTCGTGAAGGTATCCCTCGAATACAATTGTGTTCATCCTCCTATGCTTGGCGCCTGATGCAGTGCCAAGTGATAAATATCTTGCTCCATGATTCGGGTTGGGTCTGGTGGCGAAATATGCATAGTTTGGTTCCTTCCATCCCATAATGGTTATCAACATGAGCAACCATGAGTAATGAAATTATGTTCCTAGATCATGCACGTCCTTGCAGTCATCCAGAAACAAATTCAAGAGATAGGGTACCCATCTAACTGTGGTGCCCTTGGTGCATTGTGCTACAACTGTGACGACCCCAGCCGAGACTTTCTCCTTGCAGAATTTTCTTAGCAGCTTACAAGACAATATTTTCATGGCCATTTCTATCATGGCATCATTGATCCTCTTGATGATGATTCCTCACATCCCCCTGTCAGTGTCATATTTCTTTTTCATCTCTTTCATGAGTGCTTTCTCCTTTGTTTTGTCATCAAGAAATTGTGTGAGATCCATGCCCCAAGATAGAATCCTTGTAATGTGCGCAATGAGCTCCATGTGTATCGAGATGAGATTGTCCAACCATATATCCCCTCTATGTGTGACCTCCATCAATTGTTTGATGCAACTGTTTTCATATTGTCCTCTGCCAAAGTGTGGTATCTCTAGCAGACCTAAAATCCATGTTTTATCCAATCCTGTTGCTCATTGGAGTGGTTGATCAATCGGTTCCCCAACTGCATTCATGCCCATAGTCTATAAGTATACTTTATTTGAAAATTCTGGGAACTTGTCTGTGTCCATTACACCATGGTCCAAGTATTTTAGCTTCTCAACCTGACCTAGAAAGTCTGATTTCACCCATACCCCATCTGGTATAAGTGGAAAAACAAGGGCTACGATGGGTTGCTTGCGTGGTGACCTAGGTACCTACTACTTGTCTTTCTTCGGTAGTGGTTGGCTCGAGGTTCCAGCCTCCATTGGTCGTACATCAGAAAACCATTATGGCCAGCCCGTGACATCTTCCACTGTTCCTTCTGATGGGTGGTCTAACACAATTGTTTTATATTCGTCTGGCTTGATTATTGCTTCCTAATTTTTTTTCGTCCCATTGACTCTCGAAGTTGCTTCAGGGTTCTTTGGTTGTGCCTCCTTCATGGTTCTTGTGCCTTGGTTTTGTTTCTCCTGTTCTTCTTCCAGCATATCCATGTTCATTCCCTCCAGTGTTGGTTGTTGGGTTTCTTCCACCATGGGTATGAGGTTCTTCGGTGTTGTATATGGTGATGGGATTTCTTCGATATTAACGATCTTTGGTGGTTGTTGTTCGCCTTCCTCCAATTTTACCTATGCTCTGGTTATAAATCTGGAGTGTCTAGCGGTCTTGCTTGTTTCTTCTTTCTTTGGTGGTGCCATGGTGGTGAATGATGATCATTTTCTGAGTTCAATGGTCTCTGTAGGTTGTGTGAACTTCTCTCTATGATTCGTATGCTTTCTCTCTCTCTGCCTTTTCTAGTCTCGCAATAAATTGTGTTCTCCCACGTCCATGTTTTGTATGGGCATCGCATGAAGCTTGTCTAAGATGCTGCCTTTATTATGGATTCAATGAACCTCTAGTTCCTTCGTACTTTCCATTACTCTCCTCCACCGTCTCCAGTTGGTGTGATTAATGTGGCATCCTGTCAGTCCTTTCTGACATTCAATTCTACATAACTTTGTCGTTTCGTATTGCTTTTATCGTCTTTAATTTTCCCACTTGTTCCCCTTATGACCTAGACATTGGCCTTGTCCTCGCCAAGTTTGTATTCCTAAGTGTGTTCACTCCTTCTTCTTTCGGCACATTGTGCCTCTGTTGGTACTATTTAATATCCAATTTTTGTTTTTTATTATTATTATTTTTTTCACTGCGTGGTGACTTTCAAGTTGTGGGTGGTCGACTGTACTTGTACGACTTCATTTGGATTCTATTGATCATCCCTTTGAGTTCTGCACCTGCTAAATCCTTCAATTGTATATCTCCTCCGTCTTTGATAGTTTTTACTTCATACGATCCTAACCAGTTCATTCTGAGTTTTCCTGGGTGTTGAATCAACTTGTTTGCATAGATCAACACTAAGTATCCTTCCTTGAAAGTTTTATTCTTGATGTGTCTTTCATGCCAAGGTTTTTCCCTTGCTTTTTGAATTTTTTGGTGGAACCCTGGTAGGATTTGATCTTCCTCCATGGTCATCAATTGATTTAGTCTTTCATGTACTGTGCCTCATTCTGTCATGTGTGTAATTCCTGCTACATGCAAACTGGGTACCAGAAATTATAATGGCACCACACTTCTTGGCCATATACCAGCTTAAATGGTGTGTGCCCTGTCAACTTTTTGCACGTGGTCCTTCAGGTCCACAATAATGATGTTATTTTGAGGTCCCAATCATCCATGTTGACGTTACAGATATTTGTTAGTGCATTCTCAAGGATTTTGTTAAATGATTCTACTGTGCCATTTGTCTGTGGGTGATATGGTATGCTCTTCTGATGGTGGACTTCAAATTCTTTAGTCATAGCATTGATAGTGATGTTAATGAAGTGTGTGTAAGTTTTAAACCTATGAAGTAAAGAAATGCATATAGATTCTTAAGCAAAACAAAATTTAATCAATGGCTCATACACGGAGTACACAGAGATTTTATATCGGAAACCCTCAACCGGGAAAACCTTTCTTATATTCATTATATCGAATTTCACCATTCACTATACAATATATACAATTGTTTTAGGTATTTCGTATATACAAAATCCCTAATCCCTAAAACCTAGATTATTTTTAGTAAACCGCTAAAAATAGCAAAAACTGCCCAAAACAAAATTTTGGAACGTTGCGCGTAACCAGAAGGGGCATACCTGCCCCCCCCTGGGACCCCCTAGGAAAGAACCCGGCACACATGACATAATCATATCACTACTGCGACGAATCGTCAGACACAGTTGTCAAATCTGTCGCGCCCACACACACACATGTAAAGAATATAACACATACCCAACAGTGTGTTCCTTTGAGGCTCATCAAAACTCTTGGGCATCCAAATCGAGTGATTACTTGTTCAAATAGAAAGTGTGTTGTTGTTTCTGCGCTGCAATCCTTCACTGGAGCTGCTTTCGCCCATCTTGTTATGTATTCTGTCGCGGTGATGATGTACCTTGCTCATGTTATTTTTTCTAGTGGTTTGATTGGTCCCACAGAATCTATTACCCATTTATCGAATGATTTCAATGTTACCTGTGGTCGTAATGGAATCTTGTCCCTTCTATTGGGTTTATCAACCCTTTGAAAAACATCACATCTCTGGCAGTACTCCTTCGAATCTTTGTCAATGGTCAGCCACCATAGTCTTGCACACAATACCTTATGTTCAATAGTTTTTCCTGCGTAATGTCCTCCTGTTATTCCCTCATGGGATTCTGTTAAAACTCTTGGTCTTTCGTGTTCTAACACATATATGTACAAGATGCCATCTACACCCATTTTGTATAATTGTCCTGAGATAAATTGATAGTATGCAACCCAGACTACCAGGTGTTTCTTCTCCGCGGTGTTATATTCGTGTGGTGCAGTACATGTGCTCAAGTACTTAATGATATCTGTAAAGTATTCATCAGTGATATGGACTGAAAATAATTGTGCATCTGGGAAGTTGTCCTCTAAATTCATAGGTTCTTCTTCGTTTATGACCGTTGATAGGTGATCAGGTCCTGTATTCAATTTTCCTGGCTTGACTATCACTTCAAAATCAAATTCTTGAAACAGTAGTAACCATTGGCAGATTCTCCCCCCCAACATTGGCTTGTTGAATAGGTATTTAAGGGCTGAGTGATATGTGAACATATTGAAGTTTTTTCCCAATAAGTAATGTTTGAAATTCTGCAGTGCATAGACCATAGCTAGGCCTTACCTATCTGCAGTGTTATAGTTCTTTTCTGATTCTGATAGCTTTCTTCTCGCAAATTCTATAGGGTGATCCAGATCTCTCGCTCCTGGTTGCACCAAGATAGCTCCAAGTGTTATGGTTGATGCATCCACATGTACGCGGAATGTCTTCTCCCAGTTTGGAAATACTAGTATTGGTGCGGTGACCATATGTTTTTTCAACGTATCCAAACCATGTTGGCAATCGTCGTTCCATTGAAACTTTGTATCTTTTCTTAATAGTTTCTCCATTGGTGCAGTAATATGTCAACCCTTGAAATTAAGGTTGGTTGTCATTGATGTCAACCCTTGAAGAAATCCCCGCAGCACAAAGGTTTGGGTAATGGACCCAAGATTGTTTAACGTAAAGATGACTCATTATTGTCTTGTCATGGTTGATAAGAAGTAAAGATGGGAGAACTCCAAAGTGGTCCCCTTATGGTGAAAGCCCTCATGGGAAGACGCTTTGCAGAGTAAGAGAGCCCATGATTAATTGTGGAATAATGAGATGAAGGACAATGAATTTGTCAGGTAAACTATCCTCGATGGATAATGCTTTTCATTCCATTTTCGGTGGTATGTGGAAATTCACATAACTCCTCACGGTTAGAGAGTTATGGCCATGAGAAGTTGGAGACCCGAGGTTTGGGTAATGGATCCAAGTTTGTTTGATGGATAATGGTATGAGTTATGATATATTTATAGATAATACTATTATATATAGATAGTACATGTCATTCCCTTTCTGGTGGTATGTGGAACGTCACATAACTCCTCACGGTTTGAGATTTATGGCCTTACGAAGTTGGAGGACCCTCATATGTCATCTAGAAGCCCCAAAAGGTCAAAGTAGTCAAAGTGGTTTAAGATATTTTAAAAGGTAAA
>SNQJ01S0061186.1:5731-29953 GCA_010110895.2 Picea sitchensis | reverse complement strand
TTAAATGGGAGGCCTCTTGTTGACACATTTAACTATTACTTGTTGACACATTGAAAATTACCACATCATGATGTTTCTAGGTTCAACCATTGGTAGTGTCATCATCCTCACCTGCCACCAAATCCAAACTATTACTTATCAATAAGAGATGACTTCTAGGTTTCGTCATCATCTTTACACTAATGGTTTAAACACCAACGAGGCCTTCAATAAGAACACACATCAATGAAATTTGATATACTCTAGTCACATATTAAGACATCATTTCATTGATTGAAGATCCAGATTATGTAGATCCTTTCCATTTATGCATGCACCTTTTCTACTTGAATTGATATTTTGACTCAACTGGAATTGGGAACTATTACATGTAATTTAGTCCATAACAAGTATTAAGAAGGGCCCAATTCTCCACTTTTCAACATTGGTTCAGGCCTGGAAGAATAAAAAGAATCCATCATGACTTAGACAAAGTGGTCCCATGTGGATATGAACATTTGAGGAAGCATGCATAATAACTCACTACATGACTTGAATGGACTAGATAGAAAGTTGTGAGTGCATAGGCGAGATAAGTAGAAGTGCACACATAAGATACATAAGCGAACGATTAATTATCAACATGCTTCACTAAATTTCTTCCTCCCCCTCCTTTATTGAGCTAGATTTTATTTGTAAATTGTAAATAAGAATGACATTTATCAAACTACGTGATGCTTGGACTTTACAAAATGACTAAAGTAAGAGTATTTGGATACCATTACAATATAGATTGCACTAAAGTTATTTCCTGATTTTTTCCTCTCCTCACAGACTTTGTAATGTTTTCTTCCCCTCCAACCCATCATAGCATAGTAGTATCACATGAGTTTCCTATTATTGTTTAAGGAAGCTCAATTCTTAATCTGAACTATGTGGAACATAATCTGCATGCATACAATTTGTTTGAGCAAAGAAATCTTGGATTTTGTGGTTAACCTCCCTTTACAACGCCTTTATTTTTTTGCATAGCTCATGTCACTCTCACATTTTAGAGGCCCTACTAATAGATAAAGCATTGGAAATAAATGGAGTCCATTTCAGTTATTTCTTGTGATAAAATTGTAGAGTGCATCATCAATAATAGTTTGCATCATTTCCCTAGTAAGCAAATTTATCGAATCAATAATTCCATGGTGATTTTGTTGGCTTATCTCCCCTCCTATTTGAAGAAGCCTTATCTCATTGAAGCATGCATAATTCATCAACTGTTATGTTTCAACACTCATCTTGGCCTTTGTGTTCATTATAGCTTCACTGTGGTCATCATTAGTTATAGGATACACTTCAGTAAGGTCGATAGGGCCTCATTACTTATGCGATAGGGCTCGTTGTGGGAAAGTAACTCGACACTGAACTAATAGGGAGAGCCAACACTATATGATAATCAATCGACTTAATGTCATTACAAGTTTCTTACTTGCAAATTTCTCGGATGTTTTTGTTGTTTATGCTGATGGGATTGATGGCCCTTCTTCTGCGAGAAATAAAACCATAACTCCCCCATATTTGAAATATTATTTTCCAGGAGCATTACGATCTGCAACTCAAATGGAAAAACTAGATTTGGGTTGGTTCTCTTGGTTCATATGTCAATTTCATAGTTGACCGAGCATCAAAGTAAATAGGAAAGCAAAGGTAAAGGCAAAGACATGGGAAAAGCACATAGCCAACTAGTCTTCAACTTCTATTATTCCTCTCTTTACACTTACTTCCCATGAAAACTAAAGATGGACAACAAATACCATGCAAATTATAGATGAACAATGTCATATGACAGATGCCTTGCTTTGTCGCTTGACATTTTGTTAGTTTCAAATTTTATTGCATGTGTATTGTTTTAAAATTCATGTAAATTTAAGCTTGTATATTGGCACATTGAATCAAATATGCAGGCACAAAATTCAATGAATAAGTCTCTTCTTTACATCTAAAACCCATTAAACCATAATGGGCTTCTTTAAAATGTGTTTTTTTTTCACGCTAACCTTAAAAATATGAGGTCATATTTATTATTATACACAAACATACTTATTGATGATGGAACATCATTAGCCAGTCTTGAAAACTTGAAAAATGGAAGCATGAAGCACCTCATTTTTTTTTATGAGAATTCATAAAATTTACCAACCTATAACAATGACAAAGAAATCCATATTCCTAGGATTTGAGATTTCAGAGAATCTACCCAAACTATAACAAGTGCCACTGTAGTGGAAATGTCCCTATCGAATAGTTTTTGGTGCATAGATTTGAAATCATGCATAATTTGGATTACAACATTGCATGTGCTTATACCAATACCAAAATTGCATTAGTCTATGTTCCTAAGTGTTGCACTTGAAGTGGTGTGGAATTACTTATCAAAATTACTTAAAATATATCCATAATAACAATAACAATTATAATAAAACCAACAAATAATGGAATCTTTTTGTTGTAATATAAGGCAACAAATTTCTCTTAAATAAATTGTCAACCCATTATTATTTATTCTATAAAATAAATAGTCAATAAAATTAAAAGGAAATGTGTTAAAAAATATATGTGTATATAGGTCTCAGCTTAACATTAACTTCTGAAATTAAAATGTTGTATGTTAAACTATTTATGAAAAATATAATAATTATGTAAGAAAAAAGATAAAATAAATTATTTTTTTCTTATGCCACCTATGCGAAGATTGATGATTAATAAATGTAATAGTTACAAAGGTTAACATATTACCATACACTGAAGAGATTCTATGCTTAAATAGAAATAGAAGCTCAAGTAATCATCCAATTATGAGATTGTTATTAATTTTTTTAACTCTTTGACACAATTGGATAATAAATCAATAAATTTGGTAATGTAACTTTATTCATGACCATCTGAATAATGATCATACAACATAATCACAAATTGCAAACTGAAGTTATGTTCATTTACAATATATTTTCTAAAATCAATTTTGATGAACTAAGATATACAGAAGGAAAAGGAAAAAGTATTGATTATTGGAACTACTAATAAACAAAAAATTTAATAACAAAGAAAGATATCAATGAGTGGTACATGATAATTTTTGACACGGTGATAACCATGTTGATAATCCAATTTACAAAGAGTTGAGACCAAACATTTAATGTATATCATTACCATGTCCAAGAATTTGCAATCAAAACATAATTACCATGAGCATGAATTTACAATCAAAACATTTGCAATGTAATTGGTGCTTTAAAAAGAGTCAAAACTCCACTCATCTGAAAAAGTTGAGTAATCCACTTCACATGGTATATGCATATGTCATTAGAGTGGTTAAGCTCTAAATTTGCATTCACTATGCATGCATCCAACACCAATTTGCATTCATTATGGGTGCATCCAACTCCACCCGCTTCATGGTACTTGGTACAAAACCCATCGGAAAGGGAGAAGGTAACGATGGAACTTCATTCATGGATGGTCTACTAGGAAGTGGTATGCACAACCATTTATGAGATTTATAGAAAGTTATAGAGATAACTTGGTTGGGGTATATACACAAGAGGAGTTTTCTCCTAAAATATATTAGGAGATAACAAACATGGATATGGAAAAAAGAGGTTGGGCGAGAATAACTGGAGATAAAAAAATATTGTGTAGTGGAATGGTGATAACTGTAAATTCTGTTACAAATTTCGTTACAAGATCGTTAAAAAAAAAAAGTTACAAGATCCTTAAAAAAATATTATGAAAAAATAATTGCACTTCACATGTATTTATTCCATTGACATGAATTTAATGACCTCCTGTTTTATGGGAGAAAATGATCCCATGCCAATTCCCAATGATTATCGCATAGAACTGTTAAAAGGGTTATTTTATAATATGAAAAAGTTAAAAAATAAATAAATTTCATTAATGGAACTACCAAGGGTATACATTGTTTTCTTATTTTAGCTAAATGTTCATTAACTAAGTAATGGATATGTAGTTCTCATACTTATTTTCTTTAATAAAAACAACCCATTAATGAATATTAATCAATATTCTCACAGTGATTAGGATTCTCATATAGAATCTTATATTGATTAGCATCCACAAATAAAGTCTAGTGTAAACTTCACTTAAAATTCTCAAACTAAGAAGCAACATGTGCGGGGGGAGTCATCTACGACTCCGATGGACAGAAGATTGCGAACTACTCATGAGGACTTGGGAAGACCACTAATAATAAATCGGAAAGTCTTGAGGCATACATGGGACTCCAAATTGCAAAATCAAGAAACATCCAAACCCTCAATGTTCTTGGAGACTCTGAAATAGTAATAAGGCATCTCCTTGGAAAATAAACCTCTTCCATCCAACTCTCCAATGGCCTTCACTCTCAAATTAAAACCCTGAAATGACAATTTTCCAAGATCCACTTCTTCCATATCCTCTGCTCTCAAAACCAGGAAGTTGATCGCTTAGATAAATCAACAAATACTATGGAACAAGGTCAACTCTTTATCAACCAAAAATCCTCTCATGCCTGGATTCCTTAATTATCTTCACCTTCAACGAGCCCCCTTCACAACTATGGACCTATCCTATTCGAAATCTAACCCAGACCTACCCCTCTCCCCTCTTCATGTCCTTCCCGATTACCCCCTCACACTTCCTACCCCCTTCCCCTCTTCTCCTTCCCCCCTACCAGCCTCCCTCCTCGTTGGACTCCTCCTCCTTCCTCTCCCCCCAACTTCCCCCACCCCTCGTCATGTGGCCCCATCCTCATGACCACGTGCCTCCCCTCTTCCTCCTTGTGCCTTCTACTCCTTTTCCCATCCATATTCTTAAATCCTCGATGCTTCTATCGTACTATATGACGCCCCTCCCAACTTCCATGGTATCACTTCCCCTGCTCTACTATGTGTGATTTCTCGTCAGCTAGTGGGTAATTCTTATTCCATGTTCCATCAAATGTGTGAAAATAGTCCCCCTCCCACAAATATGGTTAATGTTGTGTCCCCACTCTGATTACATTTTGTATTTCTACAGTGAAGTCCAGGACAACTCACTTTTGTGCCCTCCCATCATGTGGTGGAGATCCAAAAACCCTTGCACTTGCCAGTCCTGCATCTTGGAGGAATTGAAGGAGAAATTACACACTCTGTGTTTAGATGTTTGACGCGTAGAAGAGTGAACAAACTCTCATATTAGGGAATTTCAAAGGGAAAACTAGGGGTTGCGGGATGAAGTAGCCAACTTGCAAGGTCAATTATATCAACAATAACTCATGCATAATCAAGAGCTTGCAATTAGACTTTGTGGGATCAATAGGAATATTAGGAAAATTGGAGAAATGGAACAACAAATGGTAATTCTGTTAAACCGTCCTCAACATCCAATGAATTCCAATGATTCAGAAGGGTCAAGACTTCCCTCAACCTTCCACTCAGCAGCAAGCAACGAGCACCCTCTAGGACTTCCTGCTACAACGATGGTTCCAGTCTGGTCGAACCCAGGAGAAAGAATTCATCACCCAGATGCCAACCCAACAACATATCCAACAAACCTCAAGGAGGGTCTAATAGCTTTCCAAAAAATTTAGACAAGTTTTTTATGAATTGTAAATTTTTGTTAATCTTGTTTACTTATGTAGCCATTTTTACATGACGAATTAGTATCTCTTTTTGAACTGGTTTCACCAGCATAATTAGCATACAATAGAGAGTTAGTTTTCTAAGAGAAGAACATAGATTCCATTACTCTGCTTTATGTAATATGGGGAACTTGCCATTTCTTTTTTAATATAAAATCCCAACCATTTCTATTAAAAAAAAAAATTCTCAAACTATAGATCCTTTCCACTTGCTATTACTTTAAATGTATTTTTTTAATTGATTTATGCATTCAAAAACATAATTTGGGCATTTTAAAATTACAATTTCACTAACAATTGCATTGCCCTATTGTAGTCATAGTGTTTGAAAAAGGTAAAAAAAGTAGAACCTTTAGACTAAGCCAAGTAGGAAGTTAAAGAAAAACAAAACAATGAAATTTTTCAATAACTTAGGGTTGAAGTGTTGGGAAGACCTATAATGTATGGCTTTTTACATTTTAGTGTATTTTAGTTAAATCGAAATATTGTTGGATGAATTTTTTTGATGTCAAATATCTATGGTTGATTATTTACAGTATTGTTCACACAAGAATTAAGTTTCTTAGTATATAAAGAAAAATATTGGAACAAGAGAAGAAGAGATAAATGTAAATATGACACCATCACCTTCAAAGCAACTGACCCAATCACTACTGCAGAATTGACATCATAAACAAAACAAAATGATAAATCTTGGGAAAAATGTGTCAAACAAAACATGATGAGCAAATGAGACATAGAAAGATTGCAAAGAAAAACAATAATGATATCTCTTATGGATTTCCCAACGCTTATTTTTGAACATCATGGCTATATACATGCTACCTAGTTTTTTTTTAAACGGATCGATGTCTCGTCCAACATAAATACATACATACTACTTGTAGTGAATCATATCTTAACATTCATACTAGTTCATGAGGCAGGGGCATTGAGAAAATATCCTTCTCAGACTCTAGAAGTCCTAACTTTATGTTTTGAGCAATAGTTGAATTTTATTTCATGTTGAAATAAATTAAAAAATAAAAACAAGAGATTATACCTCTTTGTTAAGTATTAGTTAAGTTATGGGTCATATAGTAGTTAAAAAAATAAAAGTCAGTTAGGTTACGGTGGTTATGGATTTCATATTTTGGGAATGTGTAAGGAGAACTCCAAAAAAATCAAGATCTAGGGTTGGATTGGGAATGTTTTTTGAGAGGGTTCTGCAAACAAACAAATGCAAACTGAAATAGGAAAGAACCTTTGTAATTTTTTTATTCCCAAGATTCCAATCTATGTCAGTCGATTTCTGAAGTTTTATATCTATATTTTATTATTATTATTATTATTATTGCTTCTTTCAATATTCGAGTTCTACAAATGAGATTGTGTTTGTGTGGGTGATCAAATTTAATCCCTATACATTCAACTTTGTGATGGAAGTGAAGGTAACTGTGTAAAGTCTAGAAGGGTGTAAAAGATAACATATTTTGTTTGATCTTTGGGGGTTTTGACTTGTGATAACAAGAAATGTGTAGATGCATAACATATTTAAAAGAGGGAGAGAAGAAATTAGTTGCTACCTCCAAATCATACACAGAAATACCATTATGACATTCCCAATCCAATGAAAGTCGAGGTTGCACGATTCAGACTGTATAATAAATGTTAAAAAACGCATTAAGGTTCTCATCGAACAGAAGGAGTCAAAGGGTCTTTTGAAGTGAGGGATCGAATATGGTGTTTGCTTCTATGTAAGTAACAATGACCTCTATAGGTAAAGAAAATGTTTTACTATTGGTTGAAGTTGATTTGTTCTGATACTATGTGTGGTAAATGTGAATGATTGAAAGGAAACTGATCTTGAAGTTTCCATAATCAAATTTGATTGGTGAAGCGATTTTAAATTGTTACCACAGTGATTCTAGTTCACGTAATTTTGTTCCTGCTATCATAGTTGATTTCTTGTCATTTCTATGTAATTTCTATTACAGAAAAAAAGTCTAAATAAAACTGGAAACATATTTGGTTTTCCCCTAGTGTGTTGAAGAGAGAAGGTTGAAAAAGATTTATGTTGACTATGTAATGGTGATCCAATTCCAGTGAATGATATGTCCAAGAAACAATGGGCATCTGAATATGAAAGAGAGTGAAGTTTACATTGGAGAAGGGAAAGGTGGTTCCTACATGAAGTGGTATCAGAGCATGAAAAAGAAAGAAGAGTAGGAGTGTGTTCATTGAAGTGGTGATGATCAAAGAAGAAATGATGATTAGAGCTTGTGGTAATTCTCTTTGTAATCTGGTTTTCTCTTTGAGAGAATTGATTCAAACATAATGAGCTTGCAACGAGATCAGATTTGGGAGGAATTTGACAGTAAAATGGTTTTGTATTTTACATTGATTTGATCAAAGAATGGATAATTGCAGGTTGAGCTCTTAAGAGGAGAAGAGTCTAAGAGCACATATATTTTCTTTAAATTTACAAGGGAAGTAATTCTCCAAGATCAAGGAAAAGTACTTTTTGGAAGAGTAAGTCGGAGTTTGAAAATTTTGAATAGTGAAGAAAGAAGACAGGCAGAGCACGTGTAAAGTTTTCAATAGATATTTTATAGACAAGAATACAATTCCAACCGAAGATACAAATTTGGGGAGAATTGTTTGAAGAACTGGTAAGTGAATGAATATAGTCTTACTATTTTGAATTTGAAAAAGTATATGTGCATATTCTTAACAGGTAGCAGCTGAAGGAGAGAGTGGCAATGACTCATATCTTGGAAGTTGTGAAAGGGAGAGAAAGTGAACCTCACAAGTGAAGGAAGAAGTGTGGAAAAAGAACCTTGCAGCAGAAGAAGTAGAATAAGTGGAAGTTCTCAGTAAGTGAGAAGTAATTGCAACAACCAGAAGAGATAGGAGTGTTCAAGGAGGTTCTAGGTGAGGGGACCATTGGAATACCAAAAGACTAAGCTAAGGAGAAGTTTGGTGAGGTAGTGGGTAATAAGTCAATGGAGAAGTCTTGTTACATAGGCATGACTGCAACTAACAGTGAACAAGGTGAAGTTCATGAAGGAGAAGAGAAGATGACTATTAATAGTCATTATAAAGGTTTAGGTGAAATCCACAACAGAAGGGAAGAAAACGTCAAGGTAAAAGACATAACGTGGAAAATGAGTGATGAGGAGTATGAGAAAGAGATATTTGAGATAAAGGAAGGGATTGATGTGATAATGGAGCTACTACAGAAGAAATTTGGAAGATCATAAATGTAGATGGGTAATGAAGAAGGTGGCTAGATGGCCTATTAAGAAATTAATTTCAAGAAGACAGAGGCACATGCTGAAAGTTTGGCTAAAGGAAGAAAAACTCCTCAATACAGTTGAGTATGATAAAGAGTATTTGTGAAATAAATAAGAAGTTTGTATTTGTGAGACTGAGCAAGGACTAATGCTTGGAGATGATGAGGTAGATGAGAGATATGATGAGAATCTTATAGAGAAATGGGAGAATTCAATCTGACAGAAGGATGAAGAGACTGATGAGAATCAAAATGAATACCTCATGAAGAATGTGGAAAGTTTAGTTCAGCAAAACAAGATGGTACCAGAAGTATCAACAAAGACTCACGGATCACATGGTTTTGAAACTAATACTTTGTGTGTGTATGAAATTTATGTAGATGGACAGTCATTAAAAATTGTCATCAATCTAGAGGATAATACAGAATTGTCTCAAAGAGACAGAAACAAGAAGAATTTGCAAACTATAAAGGAGAGAAAGAAGAATACACCAGAAAGCAGTCTTATGACTGACTCAAAAGAAGACAAAAGAAGATTGTCAGAAGATGATGAAGATGGACAAGAAGAACTAGAGGACGAGGTAAGAAATTTGTCTTTTGAAATTGTATCTAATAAGTATGGGCATATGTTGATAGGAGAATTTAATATGAAAGAAAACAATCAACTAAATTACCCATGCACCATGGTAAAGAAATAACATTCATGTAAGAAGATCTAGCAGAGTCAAAGGTTGAAGAAAGCTGCAAATTAGTTAAAGGTACAAAAGCTAAATATATTCACAGTTACAATATTGTCATTAAGGAAGTGGAAGGCCAAGAGAAGATTTCAGAATCAAGACAACATTTTGAGCAAAGTAAAGGAATAATGAATGGTATAGGTTGGCTGGGAGATACTTCCAGTAGTGGAATACCTGGGGTCATGAAAGAAAATGTATAGCAACATGTAAATCTAGAGTTTGGGGAACAAGATGACAACCAGGAAAAGGACAAGATGAAGGAAGCAACCATACAAGGTAGAAAATTCAAAGAGAAAGATGACAACAAACATAATTTTCCAATATTTGAACAGTACATGGAAGAACTTAAATTAAGTATGGAATCTGAAGGAAAACAGATAGTGCTCACACTCATAACTGAGAAGGAACCTTTACAAGCATATGAAAAAGTTATATATGTGGGTGTGAATTTTGAAGAGCATGCTCGAGATAGAATGGAAGTAAGAGGAAAGTATTCTCAAATATTTTTGAAAGATGATAACAGGGTTGAAGAAATCATAGTCCAGTGGCAAGGTGTAATTGATCATTATCACATGATCATGAGCTTACAAAATCCTTTCCAAAAAGGTATGAGATGTCTTCTTTTATTTGATAAAAAAATTAGTAGTGTATGAGGATGAGGAAATTTTCAAACAAAGTGTTGGTAAGTTCATGAAAAAGAGGTCACATACCTTTGATATTTATGGAGATAGAAAAGTTGTCATAGTTTTTCAATACTACAAAATTATCATTGGATTGAAAATTGAAGAGCAGGTAATCAATGATAGTGTGATAGTAGCTAAAGAGGTTGAAGATAGTGAATTGACAGATGTTGTAGTGAATGATGGGAATAACTATGAAACATGAAATATGAAACCAGAGGCTATAAGTACAATAGAGAGGAAAGGTGTTGTGACACTTGAAAATGGGAAAAGTGCAGAAATCAATCTGTATGATGTAGAGGGGATGCAATTTTATCATGGATATATTTCTCCATATTATGTGGTAGAACGTGAAGAGATGTGTGTGTAATGTGAGGATTGTAAGATATTATTAGTTGATAAGAAGATCACAAATGCAAGGGACGTGATTATAGTGTTGGAAGATGCCATGTGTGAGGAGTATTTTGTTTTGATTATTGTTGATGAAAATGAACAAGAAGCCTTAGTTATTCTTGTTGTGAATAAGATTTGGGATTCATTGAAGATTGGCACATTAAAAGTTCTCGATTATGGAAAATGGAAAAGTAAATACTTGAATGGGGGTATTGTCATCAGGGGTAAAGATGGTTTGTTCCCTGATAAAGTTGGAAGTGAATTTTTTGTATTGTTTTCAAAGTAGCATTTAACAAATATTCTACAACAAATGTTGGTGAAGGGAACACTCACAAAGCTATAAGTGAAAGAATGGCTCAAATTAAAAATTTGATTGAGGTTGCAGAACAAGATCATAAAAAAGGAAAAGTAAATGAAAGAATTGCCAAGTTCTTTGATTGAATTACAGTTATTCAAGTAGGAGTACAGACATAAATAGAGTTTAAGGAGAATAAGTTAAGAGTGGATAGTGTCTTGAGTACAACAAAAGCAGACTTAAAAATAAGAGAGGTCAATTTTGAGGAAGGAGATATAGTGTTGCCACACCTATGGAAAGAGAGGTTTCCTTAGAGATAATATAACAAGATCAAACTGGAAAAGATCGGACCATGTAAGATCTTGAGGAATTTTTCAGCAAACATGTATGATATTGAACTTCTAGTTGACATTGGGATATATCCTATCTTTAACATAGTAAATTTGTACTCTTATGTTGAGAATGGACCAGAAACACCAACAAGTGAACCAGATAGTAACAAAGACCAGCAAATAAATTGGATGAAGCAACTACCTACAACCATGCCAATGCAAATGGAGAATATTTTGTGCGGTAGATTGGTGAATAAAACCAGAGGAAAAGACTACTGTGAATACTTGGTCAAAATAAAGGATCACCCAGTAGAGGATGCTACTTGGGTATCTACTGCAATTATGCAAAAAAAAGGCAAAACATTTGAAGAGATCATGGACGGGAGTCCATGAATACTTTTGTTCCTTGGGAGTATGATGCAGGGGCATTGAACAAATATCTTTCTCAGACTCTAGAAGTCCTAACTTAATGTTTTGAGCAATAGTTGAATTTTATTTCCTGTAGTAATAAATTAAATAAATAAAAAAGAGAGATTAGATCTCTTTGTTAAGTATTATTTAATTTATGGGTCAGTTAGTAGTTAAAGAAATAGAAGTCAGTTAGGTTACGGTGGTTATGGATCTCAGATTTGGGGAATGTGTAAGGAGAACTCCAAAAAAATCAAGATTTGGGGTTGGATTGGGAAAACGTTTTGAGAGGTTTCTGGAAACAAACAAATGCAAATTGAAAGAGGAAAGAACCTCTGTAATTTTTTTATTCCCAAGATTCAAATCTGTGTTAGTCGATTTCTGAAGTTTTATATCTATATATATTTTTTTATTATTGCTTCTTTCAGTATTCGAGCTCTGCAAATGAGATTTTGTTTGTGTGAGTGATCAAATGTAATCCCTGTACATTCAACTCTATGATGGAAACAAAGGTAACTGTGTAAAGTCCAAAAGGGTGTAAAAGATAACACATTTTGTTTTATCTTTGGTGGTTTTGACTTGCGATAACAGGAAATGTGTGAATGTATAACGTATTTAAAAGAGGGAGAGAAGAAATTGGTTGTTGCTTCCAAATCATACCCAAAAATACCATTATGACATTCCCAATCCAATGAAATTCGACTTTGCATGATTCAGACTACAAAATACATGTTAAAAAATGCATTGAGGTTCTCATCGGAGAGAGGGAGTCAAAAGGGTCTTTTAAAGTGACGGATAGAATCTGGTTTTTTCTTCTATGCAAGTCACAAGGACCTCTACAGGTAAAAAAAACATTTTATTATTGGTTGAAGTTGATTTGGTCTGATACTAGGTGTGGTAAATGTGAATGATTGAAAGGAAATCGATCTTGAAGTTTCCATAATCGAATTTGAATGGTGAAGCAATTGTAAATTGTTACGAAAGTTATTTTGGTTCGCATAGTTCCATTCATTCTATCGTAGTTGATTTCCTATCATGTCTATGCAATTCTTGTTAAAGAATAGAGTATAAATAAAAATGGAAACATAGTTGGTTTTCCCTTGGTGTGTTGAAGAGAGAAGGTTGAAAAAGATTTATGTTGACTGTGTAATGGTGATCCAATTCCGGTGAATGATCTGTCCAAGAAATAATGGGAATTTGAATCTGAAACAAAGCGAAGTTAACATTAGAGCAGGGATATGTGGTTCCTGCATCAGTTCATTCCCCAATGGACATATTTGTAGTCAAAGACATAAAGAAAGTAATGGACATTGATTCTCCAAACATAATATTATGGATTTTAAGTACTAACCCAAGTTTATATTCTTTCATGTTTGCACAAAGAATATTTTGTAGCCTCAACCCCTTCCTCCAATTATCATTCTACTAAGATAGGGAGGGAGGGACCAACAATGTATCTTCTTCTATGTTTTGAACATTGACCAACAACATCTCTTCTTCTATCTTTTGAATATTATTTTATAAACAATAGTAAAAGGCACGACCAATAACATCTTAAAAATTAACTTGTAAATTCGTAATCAATGGCTTTATTGTAAGGTTGCAAGTTGCACATACATGGGGATACTTATACCATAATGGTTTTTTTGTAGTGTTTCTTCCTCTAATTTACAAATAACTAGAGGTAAAAAGAAGCACAAAAGCTAGAAAATTCATTAATATAAGTTAAGAAACCAAAAATAAAAGGTATATCCATTAAACATTTGAACTTTAAAATTTTGTAGAACATAATTTACCTCAAAAAGTCACTGGAATATAATAAGCCACAACCCATTATAAAAAAAATCATTATATTTTCCTTTTACAACATATCCACCTTATATTCTCTTCTATGTTCCCTTCCCTTGTTTTATTCATCCCTCTTACTTTGTATGTTTGTGGTTACTTAACTTCTACTTTTTCCATTATTTTGTATTTCTCCTTTATGTTGTATATAAAGTTATAATCACTGTAAAAATGATACTTCTTTCGTTAAATGAAACTTGCAATAAGTGGATCTATTCTATCAAAATTGGTACATTGAATCAAATATTATGAGAACATAACCTTCAATAAATATTTCTCCTTCTAAGTGGATCTATTCTTTGTAAATTGTCACATTGAATCAAATATGAGGGCATAACCTTCAATGAATATTTCTCCTTTTTAACAAATTAGTTCTCTTCTTTATAGATAAAACCCATTAAAACATAATGAACTTCTTTAAAATGGATTTTTATTTTTCAAGTTAACCTTATCTAGGAGGTGATATTTATTATTATACACAAACATACTTTTTGATGATGGAACATTATTACCCGATCTTGAAAACAAGTATGAAGCACCTCATTTATTTTACTTTGATGATGGAACATTATTACTTCAATTTTTTTTTTTTTTTAGGAGAATTCATAAAATATGCCCAGCCTATAACAATGACAAATAAATCCATATTTCTAGGATTTGATATTTCAGAGAATCTAAAAAACAAAAATACTTTTAGATGATGATCATGAATTAGTGCGGGACAGATACTAGACAATAAAGTGGTGCTCGATAACAGTATAACGCTTGCAGATTTTCTTCATAGTATTAGGTTATCTTTTATTTCTTTACTTCTACAAAATTAGTATTTATTGCACGGGATATACGATAATATATCGGCCGCTTCTTAGGGTTTACAGGAGGTCACAGTAGAGTAGAATAGAGATTATCTTCAAGGGAGGTGCCAGCCCCGCAGAAGACGACTTTATAGTTAGTGCCTCCGGGACATGTGAAAGTACTGGTGGCGTCGTCTCTTGCATAGCTGTAGGCCTGCGGGCATTCTCGCTTGAAGAAACGCGAATAATCAGTGGGAGGGCAATTATCCAAAAACGAGCCCGTGCAGCAATATTGCGGTGTATTGAAAGCAGCACAGGCGCTCTTGCATCCGTCGGCGACCCTTAATTCTGCGGGGCACTTCGAATTTATGTCGCTGCTGCACCTGACTTTTGTGCACTGAGAGGCGGAGGGTATCATTATCATCGGCAGGTTGAATCCGTCGACCAGAGAGATGTCATAGAAGTCGAGGTTCTGGTATTGATTCAGAGCGTATTCGGCCAGAGTGGCGGGGACGTTTCCCCATCCTTGACAGTTTAGCACACCCCCGCAGTCCCCAGTTTTGCAGCTTCCTCTGCCGCTTCCGTCGAAGGAACACCCGGTGCGCCCCCAAAACCTTCCAAGTGTTGTTCCCGCCGAGACTTCAACCGTCCACGACTGCCCTCGCTCCAGCTTTTGCCCTCCGCCGCGGGGAGTGCCGGCTGCCCAAACCGTGAACGAGCACTCGTTCCGGATCTCGAAGGTCGCACATACTACACCTGCAGGGATCACAAATACACTACTGAATTCGATTCTGCAAGTAACAAAAATATCTGTTTCATTGTATTATTGCCGTTATTACCTTGCACGGCGCAAACGAATAGCGCTGCCATGAGTGCGAGCGAAACTCCCATCGCTCTCGCCATTACAACCGCTGCGATTCGAACTTTCACCCACAAAGACAATATATGAGGTCGTTCATAAAACGTCCACAGCAATTGTAAATCTCATCTAGTCTGAGTAGTCACAGGAGAAGTAGTGGATTATATAGAGTCGATTTGGTGCTTGTTCAACTTTGACGCCGCCTTTGCAGAGACGTGGATATCTCGCGCGTGGCGTGGCAGGCAGCCATTGACGATTAGAGTCGTGTGTTTCACGGAAGCTAATTCTTTAACAGATTGGGTTGAAGTGAATTGGGACCAAATAGATAGAGAAAAGCATTTGGAGGCCTACCTATTCTGAACGAATAAAGTGATGAAATTATCTGCAAGGACTATTCTAAGCGCCCAAACTTGTGATGGCCGACAAGTAAAATGATTTAACATTTCTCCGTACACGATACCTTTATGACGACATTCACTTTCGGAAATAAATGATAATCAATGGGCTCATTAATGCTGTGTAAGGAGAATTAATGTTGTGCAATTCAGAGTAATTTAAGTCGGCAATTTTTACTTTTTACTCCTGAGTTCTGTTTTTTGTTTGGTGAAAAAATGGTTTTGAAGCTAGCAAAAATTTTAGAGGTAGTTTGAATTTGGCATGGATCAATGTTTATATAATTTTACATTAAGGATTATGTCTCATTTTAAACCAATTCAGATATTTAGAAAATTGATCAGAGTTTTGGATTGGTAGGAAATTAAAAGGAGATCACCTAAAAACCTGCCAGAAAAGTAACTGGAGAGGAAAGATTGCTCCAGAGCTAGCCCACCACTCCCAATTCAAATGCCCAGTAAATGGCTGCTTAGTAGAATGGATATTGCACGTCATTCAAAGGAGGTCAATATCCAAACAGCTAAGCAGCATTAAATGCTGTGTCAGGGGGATGTTAACCTTAGGTTCAGATCTGATAGTCTATAATCCACTTACAGCAGCATTTAATGTTATGTAGCAGGTTGAAAATTTGTTTCACATCCAATTATCTATAATCCACCGACCACAATATTCAATACTACATAGTAAACCAAAAAGTTGAATATTACTGACCTAATTCAAATGATCAGTAGATGGCACGCCCATTTCAAACGCCATGCGCGACTGTAGGAGATGCCAAAATTCTGTGAACAACCGGTTAAGCTCTTTCCTCTTAAAGCTTGTGATTTTAAGTTGGCTGAAGGTTACACTCTTGCTTATTTCGACAGAGCTGCACTGTCCAATGGATTATGTTGCGGGGCTGGAGGCATCTTCAAAAACCATTCGACGAGGATCACAAAGTGGTTTTTAAACTGTGGGGTGGGTACAAATACTAAAGCTGAACTCTTGGGATTATGGGCCTCCCTCACTTTAGCATCTTTTTGGTCTATCAATCACATACACGTTCTTGGTGACTCGAGAGTTATTATCGACTGGATAACTTAAAAATACAAGCTTTATTCTGTTCATATCGAAGGCTGGAAGGAAAAAACGCTGGAACTTTCCAAACACTTCACAGACATCAACTTCCTCCACATCTTCAGATCACACAATAGGGAGGCAAACACTTTCTCAAAAAAGGCCCTAAACGAAGTGGTAGGGAGACTCTCGATCTACCACTGTGATAACGGGATAAAGCCCCATCTCCTCCATTAATATTTTCGAATGATGTCGGCTGTCACATAGCAGTTGATTGTTGTCAGTGTAGTGAAAAGCTTGTTCGCTTTGATTTACTTTCCTATCATTCATTAGCTTTGCTCGACATGGTTCCTTCACAGATCGGCTGCCTTTTGATTGTATTGGTCCCTCTCAGCTAGTGTGTTGTTTTAAGCTAAGTTCCTTTTTTTTTTTCCAAAAAAAATTCACTCAATTTTATATATAATATAAAACCATTTACAACAAGGCGATTCTATAGTGGGGATTAAAACTATAATCCATGCTCCAGCAGAGATACAATCATATCATTCCGATCAGGAGGTGAGAATTTCGTTCCAGAATTCTCCATAAATCCATTCCTCGGGCAAATAGAATAGAATCAAGCCGATAATACACCCAACTGTCAGTTTGTATCAATGAAAGACTGTCTAAATCGGATGATGCAGGCCGCGAACCAGATTAGAAAATGTTGATAACGGAAATAGGGCTCTCAATCCCATTTTCACAGTGGAAGATTGAGAGTTCACCGACCAACTCGGAAAGAGCTCGCTTGGATAGAGCGTCAGCTTCATGGTTGAAGGATCTAGAGAAATGCTGACAGTTTAAGCTCAAAAATATTCCAGAAAGGTCCAGCGTCTTTTGTTTCCAGCCCTCTATCTGGACAGAGTGGAGCTCTGTTTTTTGATTGATCCAGTCAATGATGACGCTAGAATCTCCATGGACCATAAGATGAGAGATCGACCAAGAGAAGGCTAACGAGAGAGTTGCCCAAAGTCCCATAAGCTCAACTTTGGTATTGGATCCCAATCCACAGTTGAGAAACCATTTGGTAATTCTCGAATGATGAGACTTGAAGAATCCCCCCGCTCCGCAGCAAAGTCCAGTGGATAAGGCAGCACCGTCAAAACAAGCAAAGGTGTGTCCCTCCGGCAATCTCAGGTCGATGTCTTTTTTAAAGACAGGCTTGACTGAAGAAGGCTGCCAGCTGAACAAGGCTAGAACTCTGAAGAAGACAGCTTTGGTGGAAGGGGCCCGATCTTCGAACAATGCATGATTTCTCTCAATCCAAAGGTTCCAGCAGATGTGGGCTGCCAGGTTGTTTGGAAGGAAGCGATTTGAAAGCCACATATTGAAACATTCAGTGACTGTTTCCCCGCTCCAGGACGTGTTAAGATTAAGGTGTGTGAGTAAATGGCGCCAAACCTCTCTCGAGAAGTCGCAGTGTATCAATAAATGGTGAATGTCTTCATAGGCTCGACGGCAGAGGGGACAGATTCCGGGCCCCTCCCAACCTCTCCTACGAAGCGAATCCCATGTTAGAACTTTATCTTTTCCGGCAAGCCAGGCAAACACTTTAAATTTCAAGGGAACCTTCCAGCGCCAGATCTTTTGGAACCAAGTTGATGAAGACTCGGGCTGATAATGGGAGAAGAGGGCCTCATAAAGATTTTTTACTGAGAGGAGTCCAGAGGCATCCCCACCAGTCCACATGAGAGAATCAGGAACATCAGTAAGTGAAATGCCAGCACTCTTAAGAGCTGAGGAGAATCTATTCCATTCTAAAGCCCACCGACCATCTAGATTTATTTCGCTGCTCCTCAACCAATTATCCGGCCATGAGGGATTGTCAGTCGCTGATCTAACTTGTGCAAGGGAGAAAAGATTTAAAGAGCCAAGCTTTAAGCACAAATCTGTATGGAGTAAAGATTTCTCATCTAAACCCACAATCTGGTCTCGTCCCAATCTAATATCAGTTCCGGAACCTGGCTTCCATTGGAGCCATTGAAGGATGACTGGAGATGAGGCGATCATCCCCTTCCAGAAAATGGAAGCCCGATTTAACTTTAGAGAAGGCTTGCGCAGCCATACACATAGCCTTTGTGAGCCCAAATATTTACCATCAACTATCCGGTGCCAAATACTATTTTGATTTACTGCCCTCCAAAGGGAACTTGCCAGGAGGGCAATATTAAAAAGGGATAAGTCTCTAAGCCCCCAGCCTCCAGCCCTTTTTGGAGTAGTCAAGGACGCCCATCTGCAAAGATGAAAACAGTGTTTTTTCCCATGGCCGTTCCAAAGGAAATTTGATGCAAGTCTCCGAAGAGAGTTGAGGGTCTTTTGAGGAATTTTCGCCAATGACATCCAGAACACCGCTAAGCTTTCCAAGACCGACTTAACCAGAATTAGTCGACCTCCAATGGATAGCCACTTGTTACACCAGAAATTTATTTTCCGCTCGAAAAGATTGACAAGCCAATGCCAATCAGCAGGGGTGTATGCACCTAATTTGAGCTGGAACCCAAGATACTTGAAACCCTCTCCCAGGTCAATAAACGAGTAAGGCAAGGAGGCTTTGAAGTCAAGTAGTTCGGGTGCCGAAAGTCCCCAGTAGTAGACAAATGATTTTGATATATTGATGGACAGTCCTGTGGCAGAGCAGAAGCGATGTAACACCTCCTGGATCGCTGTCCACTCTGCTAGATCAGCTCTGGACAATAGAAGAACATCATCAACGAACATAAGGTGTACAATCTTGATAAACTTTGTAACTTTGATGCCGGAGATCTTATGTTCATTGAAGCTCTTGGAGAGGAGGAGACTTAGTCCCTCCATGATCAAAATGAAGATGTAGGGGGAGAGAGGGCATCCCTGTCGGAGGCCCCTCTCACTATTGAAGAAGCTCGAGGCCTCACCATTGATAATAACAGCGAAATTGGCGCTTGTAACACAAGCAAGAATCCAATTTGAAAATTTTTCATCAAAGCCCACAGCTAGTAACACAAGCCTTAAGAAGTCCCACTCAATATTGTCAAAAGCTTTTTTGAGGTCCAGCTTCATAATCAACGCTTTCATTTTCTATTGTTCGATACTGTGGATGCATTCGTGGGCAGCACCGATAGCATCTTGGATTCTTCTGCCTTTTAAGAATCCAAGTTGTTCCTCAGATAGGCTCCTGCCGAGAAAAGGCTTGATCCGGTTGGAAATAACCTTTGAGATTAGCTTGTATACTAGGTTGCAGAGCGAAATAGGGCGGTAGTCATTGAAGGATAACGGGAGATTATCTTTTGGAATCAGGACAAGAAAAGTAGCATTAAGGCTCCTTGTGATCTTACCTTTTTGGCGAGAGTCCTCTACCATTTGAAGAAGATCCATACCGACCAAATCGAAAAAGTGGATGAAAAACTCGGAGGTCCATCCATCCGGCCCCGGGCTTCGTTCTTTTTTAAAGTGTTCCAAAATATCTTTGAGTTCAGTAAGAGTTACAGGTTTAAAGAGCTCAGCAGAATCATCTGGAGAGATGAATTTAGGAAATAGACTTGCCGTAGAGACTTTTTCAGTGAGGAATTGTTCAATGGAAGGTGTAAACTGTTGTTTAAAATGCTCCACGGCCGCCTCCAAAATCGCCTCCTGGCCCCGGATTGGATCATTCCCAGCACTGTTAATTGACCAAATGTTCTTTTTACATCGATTATAGCTCGCCACATGATGGAAAAACTTAGTATTTGAATCGCCGAGTTTCAGCCAAGTGGCCCGACTGCGGAGTCTCCACGCCCTTTCTTCGTCCCGCAAGATGGATGCTCTATTAAGTTCTAAGGACTTTAGTCTCGCTGCCTCCTCCTCCGACAAAGATGAAGTAGATGAAGTGATGATAAGCTCGGAAATCTCAGCCTCCAGATGGAATAAGAGGGCTTTCTCGGCTTTTTTTTAATCCGAATACCATACTTTTGTTTTGGATTTAAGAGCCTTGAGCTTCCAAACCAATCGCCTCTGTGGGTCCACTTCGGCTAGAAAGCAATCGTTAGTCCAGACTCTGTGAACAATGTCCGTGTATTCCTCTGAGAGTAGCCAATGATAATTAAATTTGAAGGGCGACGCTCTATGCAGCGCTGGAGGCAATAATTGAAGGACTATCGGAGCATGGTCCGAAACAAACGGAAATTCCACCCATGACGATGGATAAATTGAGGAGGATAGGAACGCCTCTGCTACGAGAAAACGATCCAGTCATTTAGAGATAGCCTCAAGACCAGTGCGCCCATTTCTCCAAGTCGGAGCGAGGCTGTGTGGCCTGACGTCTAACAGATTGTTAGCTTTGAAGAGATCGTTGTAGGTGGAATCTGAAGATCCAAGAAGGTTTGTTCCACCCCACTGCTCGTCAGCTGAAAAAGTAATATTGAGGTCCCCGCCAATTACCAGATTTGAAAGAGAGAGCAGTCCACTAGCAGCCAGATTTTTCCAGAAAAGAGATCTATTAGAACAGGGCCCGTAAACATTCAAGAACGCCATCTCCTGACAGGTTGCTAGGTAGCATCCAGTTAGCAGAATGCCTCCCAAAGACATGAAGGGTCTCAGGTCAAAAAGCTCTGGATCCCAGGCCACCAATAGGCCACCAGAGTTACCTATGGAACTAGCAGCAGCAGAGACCCAAGAAGGACGGAAAAGGTGCACGAAATCCCTGGAAGTAACATCAGACGAGAGGGTCTCTTGGAGAAAGATGAGATCCGGTTTAGTTTTCTCCAGCAATCTACGAAAAGAAGCCGCCTTGAGGGGGCCTCCAATCCCTCAAATGTTTAAAGAGAGCACGATCATTATTTTGATCGTGCCAAAGCCTTCATCGCTCTAAGGGCTTTACCTTCCTGTGAGGGAAGTTCAATTGAAGAGGTCTGTCCGTTCTGGAGCTCCTTCTTCTTTCTTGTACTACGCGTTTGTAGTGGGGAGAGGTCCGTTGCTAAACCTCTCGACCAAGCAAATGTAATTTTGTTTGGTTCCGGAGGAGGAGAGGATGAAGAACCTGGATCGGAGGCTGGAGTAACAAGTACTTTACCTCTGTACACTGGGAGCAGGGGAAGGTTGTTTATAAGTAAGTTGGGAGGAACAACAGAATTCAAAGAAGACAGTAGAGATACATCGTCCTCTTCTAGCTGGCTAAAACCTGGAGGCCCCTGTGTGTGAGCAAATTGAAGTGAGGGGGAAGGCGCTGGAGCTAAGGGTTCAGCCAAAAGAGAAGGAGAGGGCTCGGCTTCAGGAGAAGAGGGGTGATCAGGCTGTGGGGAAGCCTGAGGCAAACCACTAAGTAAAATGCGAGTTAAGGGGATGTCTTTAGCAGGAAGGGGGTCTAGTTCGGTAGAAGAGGAGGAGAGCCAGGAAAAGTCATTTAAGATCTTCTTTTCCTCATGAGAAAGTGAAGAATAGAGAGAAGGACAAATTCGACTCAGTATAGAACAATGACCTTCAGATGGGGGAAGTGGGTCTGATCTATCCAGGTGAGCCAGAGAAGGATCCACCTCCATGTAGTCAGGGGGGTTTAGGGAAAGTTCACATTCTTCAGAAGATTCAGGAGTCAACTTACCTGGACAAGAGCTGCGAAGATGACCAGTCTCCCTGCAAAGATTACAACGGAAAGGGAGCCCAAGATAATCCAGCTTCTGAAGATGTTTACGCCCCCTCCAGACAATCTCCAGTGATTCTGACAGACCTGCAGTGATGTCTATAGCGACCATCACTCTCCCCAAATTCCTCCAAGGACCCTTGAGTAGCTGGGAATCCAGTGAAATGAAGGTTCCTAGGGCGTTTCCGATCGCAGTAAGAGCCTCTTCATTCCAGAGGTACAGAGGAAGGCCTGGGAGGAGTACCCAGAGATGTCTCTGTTGAAAGTACTCCGTGTCTGGATTGAAGGCTAACCTCCAACGCTTTAACATAATACTACCACCTCCGTAAACCCACAAAGAAGACAGTAGTTTTGAGGCATCATCTGGAGATTTGCAGAGAATGCAAAACCAGCCTTTTATGAGGAACTGGATATCCGGAGAGTAACCCAAGAGTGGATACCAGTTGTTCTTTATCCAGTTCGCCAATGGCTGAGGGCTGAGTCGGGGGTAGGAAAAACGTCCCACTAAAGCGCAGGTTGACATTTGACAGAGGTTTTCTAAACCCACTCCGTCCCCCAGTACCAGCCGTTTTGTTCTTTTAGAGGGCTTCCACGCTTTTTTACTGACAGAGGGCCTGCGGTGAGTGGTAGAAGGAGAGTGAGGGGCAGGAAAGTTTGAATGCCTTTTTCGAAACTGTTCGGAAGAGGAATCGAGATCTGTGTGGGTCCTGGCTGAAGGAAGCGGGACCAGCTCGAGAACAGTGGTAACCTGTAGAGTGGATGGAGGATTACCGGTGGGGTTTGCGGTGGAAACAGTGGATAAGTTTGAACTAGGGATTTTGGGGGGAAAAGACTGTCTCTTTGATTCAAGGGAATCTAGCATTTCAAACAGTCATGCCTGCTCCCAGATAAGATCGTCAGCTGGCTGCAGTAGTGGACTCGTCAGTGCGTCCATTTTAGAAGCGGTTTGTGTAACCGAGATCACGTGAGGAAGGATTCAGGCTTGACGTCAGGAGAAGGAAAAAACAAAGGAAGATAGTAACATTCAAAAGACTGGGTCACTCAGCGCAAGGTGTAAAACTAAAATAAACAGTTTTGCAGTATACCAATCACCGGGAGAGAGTCAGAAGCTAAGGGTAGTCCAGTTACCAGTAAAGTCCAAAAACAACGACAGGTGGGGAGCAATAGGACAAAAGGTAGGGGACAAAGGTCTGAAAGAAAACAAAGGATTCGGGGCGGGTCAGTAGGAGAGCAGAGAAAAGTTGGACCACTCAAAATCTAGAGACCGGGTACATGCCGGGAGCCAGAGCATCATTAGTCTTTGAATAATCCGATGCCAGGGACAGACCGATGCCAGGGACTCTACTTCTACTCAGTAGCTACCCAAATGAAAAAGTGTAATCAGGCCCCTCAGTTCGCCATTGCTCAGTTCGCCATTGCTCCGTCGCCATTGCAAATTTTACCACGCTTGAATACCGACAATCAGATACATATTTTCAAGCTAAGTTCCTTGCAGCCTTCTTTGTAAATGAATTTATAATCTATATAAATTTGAGGAATTTTTTCTTGGAAAAAAAACAAAAAACAAAAAAAAAAAACTAACTGTAGGAGATGCCATATGCAATTCAAACGCCCAGTAAAAGTTAAGATAAGAAGCTCAGCATAGGAAACGGGACGATGCATGAATCCAGGACTGTATTGGAAGGCCGGTAGCATGTGTTATATGTATTGGGATAAGGATTTATTCCAAGATTACGTCATAGAAACAAAGTTACGTGGATTTTCACATTTAATCATTGAAAATTATGTGGATTTTCACATTTAAATTTTGTTGGAAAATTGTTCTTTACGTTTAAATTGCAAAGTTGTCAATCATATTGAAGGGATAGATTTATCGTGAA